>OMNW01029231.1:0-17933 GCA_900303245.1 Selene dorsalis | reverse complement strand
GCTGAAGTTTGGAGACGGCGTCCTCCATGCTACACTTGTCCATCACAGCAAACAGGGACAGGAGCTATCAGGTAATGAGCTACAGCCATCTGCCCCGAGGAATAAACTTCTTCTGTTAATAATTTACTGCAAATCCAGATCTCCAGGCCAAAGACCTCCTAGAAACTTGCAGCAGAGATGCAGAGCGGTAACCCTATCAGAGGGAAATGCCACGGGATGAATGTCTTAAGAAGGAAATAAAGTGGCTACCTGATCCCGGGGCATCATTTCATGAAAGTGAGTATTGGTTACACAGATAAGCCTTGTTCAGGTTCTCCAAAATAGGATGGCATGAATAATGAGAGATGTTAATCAGGGACCTTTAGTAGACAGGAACAGTAAAGCTGAGAAACAATATGTGCCCTCTTTTTTCTCCTCCTACCATCCGGTGTTTGACCTCTCCTGGTGACCACTGGTCTGGTGTATGCTTTCAATGTTTTTATTCAGTGGTTTGTTGGACAATTTCTTTAAAATGTCCGATAACAGAAACGGACACAAAGGCACATGTGCCATCTGTCAAGGTTAAACATGATGACACTGGTGCCACACTCCACTTTAATACATTAACACATCATTAATGAATCAACATGACTAAATCATGACCATATTAATTCAATGACATTAGTTTAATTACTCTACGTAAATGTATGGAAGCCACGTTTCACCAGGACATGATGGAAAAACACAAGACAAAAGGAATGAAGGAAAAACTGAACATACTGACAACTATTATTTACTAAATAAATACATTTTCTGATGATTCCTTTGAATATTCGCTTCATTGTTTTGTCTGTAAAATGTCAGAAAATCATAAACAATACTCATCGTGCTTTCCCAGTGCCCAGAGAGGAAAAAGAAGCCAGAAAATAGCTGGCAGCAAAATTATGTATCAGATATAATTAGGCAGCTAATTATTCAAAATGCTGCTAATTAACTTCCTTCCATAGACAAACTGATGAACTGAATGTTGCTGCATTTAGTTACTCATGGAAGATGGGTCAAAAGTTTGAGCTGCAACTACCGATTATATTTTACTTCCCATTAATACTCAGATTATCTCTCAATTAACCGTTTGGTCCATCAAAAAAAAATAAAAAATCAATGCAGCATAGCATCCCAATATTTTGTGTGGCAATATTGTATTGATGCACCAATGCCAAGTATTTATCTTTTATTATGTAAAGTGCAAATATGAATTGAAGTTTTAGTACTTTTTAGACTAAAAATAAACTGTATACTGTATCACAGTACAGTTAGATATTTCAGTACTCAGGATATTGCAAAATGTATTAAATTGCAATAATATCATACTGTGACGTCAGTATTGTGATGATATCGTATCATGAGGCCTGTGGTGACTCCAAAGCTCTAGTATTTTTCCCAGATGACATCAGTGAGGCAGCGTACTTTGTCACTAGTCCAGGTCAGACATTTAATGATTCTCTGGCTAGCTGCTGTAGTATCCCAGAATGCAAAACACCCTCGGCTGCGAGAGCCTTTTAACTCAGTAGTCCTTGCACGGGGGTCAGATGGAGGTGAGATCACATTCCCATGATTCAAACTAGGAGCTGTTTTCACTGTGATAAACACCACAGGTCTGAGAACACCGCCAGCCTTTCATTTTTTGCTCTTTTATGGGCAGAGGCTTCCGGACGAACTGGATCTTTCCACCGGATCGTGATTGGAAAGAAAACCAAGATATTTCATCACAGAAACCAGCCAGAGAGCTGTAACAGAACGAGTGGATGATATTGAAGGTTACATGAAACATTCAGAGCCAGCAGACGTAACGGCTGAATATCAATATGACGATGTGAGAGAAGGAGAGATGTGAAAAATGTAGCACACACAACACCTCTGTCCGCCGCACACACAGGCTGCTGGCTGCTGACTACACACACCAGTATTAATCTCCATGTATTGTACCTGAGAGAGACAGAGAACACAAGAGAGTGGCACGCAGCAGGGCACCACAGTCTCTATGGCAACCCGCTGGCCTAAATCTGGTCTTAGAAGAAAGGACGATCACTCCCTGTGTGTCTGACTGTAATAAGCTTTACTTCGTCCTCTACCTCTGAACTGGCTCAGACACAGAGCAGGAGGACCTGACTGCCAGTTGTTGTACTTTTAGGCTTTTCTCACTTTAACGTGATCATTGATCCCTTTGTAGAGGAACCGTACAAACACAAATCATGCAAAAACATATGTCAGTTAGTAAGTTAGTCAAAAGAGAACATATTAATGGCATAGAGTCATTTATGAGGTAATCTATTAAGAAAAACATTTGCTGGCTGCAGCTCCCAGATGTTGAGATGATTTACTTTATAATCCCAGATAAATACTTTGGATTTCTGTCTCTTGGTCAGATTGTCAGACAGCAGCCTGTGGAAAACAGCAAAGCCCACAGTGGTTCTGTATTATTGGCATTTTATCCAGCATATACTGAGTCATTAATCATCTCTATAAATATATTATTAGATGACTTAAAATAAACATTAACACCATGGCTGTCCTTTTTTTTTTGTGATCAGTTTCAACACTTATTCCCTGACCTTTACGGAGGTTTTCCAGCTGCTGGATCGTGTTAATAAAATACTTTTCTACTTCATGCTCCTGTCATGTCTGTGCCTCCCTGCTGCAGCAGTAATACACTGCAGCTACGTCTTGGCTTGTGCATCTCGTACTTAACACTGACTCACCACTTTGACATGAACGACAGCTTCTGGTCTCCTTTGTTAGTTTGCTCTGATTAGTCCTGTGAGATAGGTAACGGTGAAGCACCGCCTCCGGATGCAGGTTCAGACTCACTGCCCTCTGTATCTGCTGCATGTGAGGGAGGCTGAGAGGATGGAAACAGCTCCACTGGAGTTATCACACCTCAGGGTTGTTACTGCCTTCATCTTTACGTTTAGATGAAGCTTTGCCTGTGGTTATAGTTATTTATAACGCTGTGTAGACGTGGAGTCATTAGTCATTATCACATTATTCATTTGTTGTTCAGTTCATAGAAAACTTATCAGCTATATTCTGATAATCGATTCATCTTTTCAGTTATTTCAGCTTTTTCACTATTTTGTGACAAGATAAAATAAAGAGTGAATTTATACAAACTGCCCTTATACAGTAATAATATCTATCCATTATGATATGATGTATTTTTCTACTCTGAGAAGCCACAGTACTGTCAAGCACACGTTTCTTGTATTTGCTCACCATTTTGACAGACTCTACAGTGTGGATTAGACACAGTGTGACAGCATGGGCACTCAAACACAACATCATACACATCGCATTGGTTCATATAACCACAGGGTGAAACTACATTAGTGCATTATTTCTCAGTGCTTGTGATGTGTCATGAGGCTGTGAAGAGCACACAGTCCAGCGCCTTTGTCCATGTGACGGCTGACTGACATGTCAGAGTGGAGATCAAACCGTGTAATAAACGCTCACCCTGACAGACTGAATGATACCATCATCCCACAGAAACATCCCATCTTGTCAGTCAATTAATTCATAAACTCTTCCCTTCTGTTTTCTCCAGCCTATCGCGCTTTAACGTTAGCTAGCCAACACCTTTCTGCCTCCAGCCACCGTCAGCCAGCCCGCGTTAATCAACCGTCTTCACACAGGTATTAGACCGAGTCAGGCTAAATGTGACATTAGCATACTGTACCTGGTCAGGTGAAAGGGGCGGACGAGCCTACGGCAGCGGTCAGGTCATGGTCGGTCGACACCGTGTTAGCTTAGGTCTCCACTGACTGACTGCAGCAAGCACTCTGGACAGCACGGCGGTTCACACCAAGATTGTTTATCGTACGGATGGTTCACTCAACAGCAAAAAAGCTAACATGCTCTTTGACCCGCTAACCTGACTGCTGAACATTTTGAGTTGTTTTTATGAGCAGTGTCAGTCCATTGTCGCTCCACCACGGGTACAGCAAGCTATGGAAAAAATGCTGTTCTTACTGTTCCCGAAAATGTATGCCTGAGTGGCAACTCGTGTCTGTTTCTTTTCTTTGGTACCGGCTCGCTTGAGATCGCGCATGGCATCTTGGGAAAATGAGTCTTACTATGCTCTAACGTTTCATTAAAACGTCTACGAACTCACGCTGTCAGCAACAAAACGCTAAACGGACTCTACTTATATATTAACTTTGGTAAAAGTTTGTAAGAAGCGATTAATTTTTTTTTAAATGAGCATTTGAAAAGAAAAATAACACTTTCCCTAAATTTGGCGTAACCAGGAAGTGCTAAGAGGTCATATGATTGTAGAAAGATGGCCGCGGTGCAGTGGTAAGTTGCTGCTTTCCTATTTAAAATAAACACCTTATTGTCGATATAAGGCATTTAATTCATGTATCTGTTTATATAATGTGAAATATGAGAACGTACGTGTAATGCAAAAGCTTGTATCTGAGTTTCTGTTCAATAAAGCGCCTGAAATAAAGTGCCAACTTTTTAGCAGCTTTTCATGATAAGCTTCACAGTAAAAATCAACATTACTAATTACATTACTGTTATCATGGCAGTGGTTCCAACTCGCACGCCCTCCTTGCCTCCTTAAGTTTAGCTGTGGTCTATCAGAGACTGTGAGGATGTGCTGTAAACACCTTGAATCAAACATATTGGCAGGGAATCGATATTAGAAAAGGAAAAAATGCTGTTATAGTATGAAGACATGCTTCTATATCCTCCAGTCCTACACCATGACAGCTCTGTTTAAGCACATGCAAAGGTTACAGATGTGGATTTGTCATACAAGCCATAGCACTCCTATTTATAGCTGCAACAATTAGTCAATTATTGATGAACAGATTGAATGAAATTTTTTTATCATCAGCCATTGTGTTAGTCAATTAATCCTTGTGCACTTTATGCATTAAATACTCATGTGTGTAATATTGTTTTGTTATTATTATATACATATATTATTAAATTATGAAGGTAACTGTCAGTTTCAGCCCTGCATCAACGTCCTTCATTGTTTCTTAATAAAGCAATGACTGTGGACGCTCTTACAAAAATACAACTGTAAAGCAGCTTGCTGCGTGGTCAAGGAAATACACAGTATATTCTCTGCAGTTGCTGAATCAGAGTCAGTAGAAAGAGCTCAGTCTGTTCTGTCTCTCCTGTCTGTCTGTTGGTGACCAGGCGATCCCGCGGGCGCAACTATGAGGCCGAGCTGCAGAGGTGTCGTCCTGAAGTGGCTCCGGTGGAGTTTGGAGACTACCATCCACTCAAACCCATAATGGTATCAGCATTAATGCATGTTTTGTTTTTCTTTAAAGCAAACCTGAATTAACTGAAAGAAGCTATTAGCTATTACCTAACAGATCAGAAAGCAATGTGTTAAATTGTGGTGTTGGGGAATAATTAGTAGTGATGATAATTTGTATTAAATGAGTTCAGTCCCTCAGTATCCCTTCAGTAGCTCTGACTTGACCCTCTCCCCTTTATATAGGTGACAGATACAAAGACTCGGCGTGGGGCTCGTAAGGGCAGCACCTCCTCCTCTTCTTCGTCCTCTTCCTCTGTGCCCCCTGACCCCCTGAGCTCCATGCTGGATGGGACTGACCCCCTGTCCATGTTTGCAGCAGCCTCAGCCAGTGAGACTCCAGCCATGTCCCACAGCGCCTCCACAGTGGTCAGTTCATGCTGCAGACACACTGACTGATATCTACACAAACACACCAAACATTGCAGAAAAAACAATTTTCAGAAAATGTTTCCCATGTTCGATTTGAATGCTGAGATGCTGTGCTTCTAGGACCAGGGGAGGAAGAGGAGGGAGAAGGAGGAAGAGGCCGTGGGACCAGACTTTGAGCCCTGGTCATCGAAGAGAGGAGAAATCCTGGCCAGGTTCACCACCACTGAAAAACTCTCGATTGTGAGTTCTTCTTCCTTTCAACACCAAGAATATATGTCTATACACAAAATTAGAGAAGTTTGTATGATGTGGCCACCTTTTACTGGATGGAAATTGATTAAAACTTCTTTTTCTCCATAGAATCTTTTCATGGGGTCTGACAGAGGTAAGACCTACTGAGACGGTTTTTGTTTCCATCTCATGTGCTCGATGTGTAAATAGGAAATGGTTTGCTTTGCTAGCATCAACACCCTATGCAGCTGCTTTAAGTAGCAATAAAAACAACAACTCGTAGACAGTGACAAATGTGTTGTCTGTGTAGGAAAAGCTCTGAGCCCAGGATCCTCAGCTGTCTCAGAGAAAGTCCGCACTCGCCTGGAGGAACTGGATGATCTGGAGGAGGTAGGTTTTTATCCGTGCTTACGTGGAGCAAGTGTGTTTGAGGTCCAGATTTGTTCTGCTCTCCTGGTGCTGTACGGCCAACTGAATTAAATTGCCTCTGCATACATTTATATACATAAATATACATATACAACACTGCTTCCTTCTCTGTTAAACTGTCGCTTAAATAACCTGTGATCTTCATCAACACCATACCATTTGCATTGAAGTAAATATAATTTTGGCAAAGCAGAGTGGAGCTGCATTATAGTAGGGATGTACTGCGGACTTGACTGTGTGTATGTGTGTGTTCAGGGTTCCCAGAGAGAGCTGCTGAACCTCTCCCAGCAGGATTATGCAAACCGCATCGAGGAGCTGAACCAGTCCCTCAAAGAGGCATGGGCCTCTGACCAGAAGGTCAAAGCCCTGAAGATCGTCATCCAGGTAACTCAGCAGTGGAAAAGAACCACAAAGGAACTGCAACACGTCAGATATACTGTGGCTGATCAACTGTGTATTTATTTGAACTGGTTTTCTCTTGGATAATATTTGCATTAACATGTGACGTGTGTTCCAGTGCTCCAAGCTTCTGTCTGACACCTCTGTGATCCAGTTCTACCCCAGCAAGTTTGTTCTCATCACAGATATCCTCGACACCTTTGGTGCGTGGAGAAGTCTTGTTTACCTCAGTTTAGCACTTGTGAAAAAATCATTTACATGTGTTTTGAATACGGTCTCGCCTGTCTGTAGGTCGGCTGGTGTACGACAGAATCTGGACCATGTGTTCAGACCCACGACCCCTGCCTGGTATAAATTGCTTATATTATACAGTGTTTTTCTGTAGCCTCCAAGGAGACCGTGCATTGATTAGTTTTGTGTGCCTCCCTCCTCAGACTCGTTCACAGTAGAAGACGTTAACGACACGGCCAAGGAGACCTGCCTCAACTGGTTCTTCAAGATCGCCTCCATCAGAGAGCTCCTGCCCAGACTGTATCCTCCACTGACGTTAGCACAGCAGCACAGCTCAGATCTGTCCTCAGCTGTTCTCAGATCATCTGGATTGATGCCAGTTCTATTTTTACTTATTGCGTTTGCTTGTCAAATTCAATTAGACCAGATTCCAGAGCTCCTGCAGGTCAGTAGAGCTGGGTATCAAACTCTGATACTTTTATGGACCAGGTGACCAAGTTTAAAGGTAAAACAAGAAAATGATATAGTAATGTGTTTGGTACTTTGGTTAAAATGGATTTGATAAAATTGGTATCACAAAATGATGATTGAGAGGCAGATTAATGGATAGATGTTGTTTTTAAAAAAAAAAACTTAATTAAGGCTTCACATCATCAGGATTCTAACTCATCAACACACGCCTTACCTCATGTATAAATTTGAGTCTTTAACCTCCATGAACAGATATGTGGAGGCTGCCATTCTCAAGTGCAACCGCTTCCTCAACAAATCGTACGTTTATATAGTTTTTTTTAATTTTTTTTATTCAGCCTTTGGAAGCTGATCTCTGATTTCTTCTGACATCTCCATGCAAATCAACTTTACCTTTCCAAAAGCCTGCTTCGTAAACTTGCCTCATACTAGCCTTAGGGAAGACATATTAGTTCTGTATCATATCATTCACATTTCCCTTCAACTCCTAATTGGATATTTGGTTTCCATTGAAAATTAAATTTGTAATATATTCCACCCAGCCAAAAGCTATTTTTATCATCATCCTGTCTCTGTAGTGGGATTCAGGAGACGCTGCCTCGGTTAACGGCAATGATCAGAGGGATTGGTGACCCTTTGGTGGCTGCATATGCCAGAGCTTATCTCTGCAGGGTGAGACTCTGGACTTATTCATCTTTTCACTTGTGCTTGTGTTGATATGTCAGTAGTAGGCTAGTAGTTTACTTAAGAAGCCATGTTCCTTTCTTCCTCCAGGTGGGCATGGAGGTGGCCCCCCAACTGAAAGACAGCCTCAACTGTAACTTCTTTGACCTGCTCGGGACCTTCCGCCAGATCAGTGGGGAGAGCGTCCAGAACCAGCTGGTGCTGCAGAGGGTGGAGGCGCCTGAGTACCTGACACTGTACTCACCTGCCATCAGCTGGATCCTGCAGTGCATCGCCTACAGAGCTCCAGAGGTTTGTAGTCACATCCAATTAACTTAGCTAGCTGGAATTTTTAATTTAATGAAAGATATTGAACATTTACTTTAAAAAAAAACAAAAAACTACCATTGTCAGTAGTTATCAGTCAGGTCATGCTGTTTGTGTTTTCTTTCCAGCAACTTCTGACAGAGATGATGGAGAGATGCAAGAAACTGGGACACAAGTGAGTGTTTTAACAACTTAAAGGGATAGGGTTCAGTTTTTTTGGAGCGGGGTTGTATGAGGTACAAATGGCCACCAAGTATAATATTTGCAGTAGAAAGGTCTCTGCTTACACCTGTCGTCGTGCCGAAAGTTGAATGCTGCCAGAAATTCATTTCCGGTCTGCAGGAGCACACACGCGTAGCTGATGTGGCTGTACGGCTGCTTTCATCAGGCTCAAACAGCCAGTGTGCCAGAGCTAATATCCATGGTGTGTACATGTGAGATGATAAGGGATATTTTAACAGATTTTGCGGTCATGCGCATTGGCTGTTTAGAATGTAATCGAGCGTTATTGAAGCGATCATTGAATGATTGCGTCAATATAATGACGATAGTTTGTTGACTATCATCATGAAATTATGTTATTTTAATCTTTGTTTATGTGTTTGATAGCCTACTGTATGTCCAGTGTCATTGTTGGATAGATGGTGATTTATATCTGGCTTGTATTTAGGCTAATTAAAATTACTTTTTTTATCACTCAGTAGGGTTATATTGACAAGATTGTAATGGCCCTTTACTCATTTTTCAAGTGGTAAAAAGCACTGGTGGAGATCAAATCTTGTCAATGTAACTCTGCTGAGTGATATAAAGTCATTTTGGGGCAAAATATCCCTCTATGTACGATACCAGGCGCTGGAATAAATTTTTGAAAAAAAACTGAAACATCCCTTTAATAATAATGCGGAAACTTTAATTTGTTGGATTTTATTTTGATAAGTTGCTGAAGAGCTGAAAATCATTTTTTCCTGAGGAGAGAAAAATTAAGTCAGTCATTCTGCCTCAGTTTAATTAAATGAGATCTATACTCGTCTTATATGATATTACAAATTTCAGTTTATATAATGGAGCACTTTTAAATTTTTTGTCATCAGAGACTCACTGAAGAAAATTCTCCAACTTTTCATTTTAAGAAGATGTAAAAACTCTCTGAGTCCACTGGTCCCAGACGGTGTGCAGCAACCAGGGTTTATAACCAGACGTTGTTGTGGTTATAAGAGGTCACAAGCTGAAAAGCTTCTCAACAGAGGTGTTGCAAAAGGGGTTTATTTGTTTCTGCTGGTGGTCAAAACAGGAAAAAAAATGATGGTGTTCCTGTTTTCCACAGTGCTTTGCTGTTGAATTCAGTTATGAGGGCGTTCAGGCCGGAGTTTGTTGCAGCCAGAGCCTCTGACTTCATTGGGATGATCAAAGACTGTGATGAGGCCGGCTTCCCAAAGGTCAGAGGACACAGACACTAGAATATAATCGTCGATTAAGTGATTTCTATTTTTCATCGACTGTTTGCTTCTTGTCCTGAAGATGATGGAGAATAACAGAGGCTTATGATAGTGTTGAGGTCTACTACGATATATCAAAGTCTGATTGTTGCCTCCTCTCCAGCACCTGCTGTTTGGATCTCTGGGTCGCAGTCTGGCTTGTGCCGACCCTCCAGAACCCGAGAGGCTGACGATCCTGAACGAAGCCTGGAAGGTCATCACCAAAGTGCGCAGTCCTCGGGTACGTGTCAGACTGAGGCCATTTTCACATAGATGCTATTTTGAGTTTAAATGTTCCAGATCATGACCACATGTGTGATCGTTGCTGATATTTTTCAGGATTACATCAACTGTGCTGAGATCTGGGTGGAGTTCACCTGCCGACACTTCACAGTGAGTGAAACACAGAGGGAGGAGGAGTTGTTGTATTTTCTATCACTTGGAATAGGATACAATCTTCTTCTGTCTCCATCTCTCATTCACAGAAACGTGAGGTCAACACCATCCTCGCTGACATCATCAAACACATGACCCCTGACAGAGCGTTCGAGGACGCTTATCCTCAGGTTAGCAACTCGTTTGCAAACAGAGCAACCCAACTGTTTCTGCCATCTCCTTTTAAGCATCTCTGTTTTTGTCCTGTGTGTAGCTGCAGTCAGTGATCAGGAAGATCCTCACCTACTTCCACGACTTCTCCATCCTCTTCTCCATGGTGAGCACTCACTGGTTTAAAGTGCAAAAAATGAGAAAAGGAAACGACCCTGTGACGTCCAGTCATCCTGCCACAACTCAGTTTATTCAGTTTATCTGCTTTTTATTTCTCAGGAGCGTTTCCTGCCGTTCCTCGACATGTTCCAGAAGGACAGCGTCAGGGTGGAGGTATGCAGGTCCATCATGGAGGTCTTCATCAAGTAAGAGAAGCCCATGAATGTTTGGTTTAAATAATCATATTTATATGCTTTGTGACATAAAGTGGCACCTTCTCATCAACGTGTTTGTAAAAAAAAATTTAAAATGCAGACACCAGGTGGAGCTCACCAGAGACCCAGTGATCCTCAACGCCATGCTGCACATCTGCAAGACCATGCATGACTCTGTCAAGTAGGCTGTTGTCTTTTACAGATTTGGGAAATGGTTGTTTGTTGTCAATATGATTTTTTAAAATTACAGTAATACATATTAAAATTTTGATTTAATGTCTGACTTAATTTTCTTCTTCAGTTGTAAGTGCAGATTGTTGATAAGGACAGATATTGACTGTGTCGTCTACCTGCCTACAGTCAGTAACCTCTCTGCTCTGTGCCCTGCAGCGCTCTCACTCTGGAGGATGAGAAACGATCTTTGGCTCTGCTGATCATCGGCTTCATCCGAATGGTGAGACTTGTGTCTGTGGTTTAAAGGATAAAACAGCTATCCATTAATCTGCCTCTCAATCATTTCTGAGCTCTTTTAAAAAGCCAGGTCGTTTCCTAAAGCAGCTGGGCTCTTTAAAAGTGTGACCATTCCTCTCTCTTAATGACTGATAAACTGGTACATGCTCTCTCTCCTATCTGTTCATGCATTATACTTCCATTGGTTCAGTTTCTGTATTGATTTTAAAAATATTTTCCTTGTTTCTAAAGCCCTTCATGGTTTTTCACCAGTATATATGTCTCATGTACCAGTCAGACTATTTGTCTGGTAGCTCTCTGTTCTAACCCTGTCATTTTCTTGAAGTATGAATCATTTGTCACTTTATTTTATTGACTTATTTTGTTTTGAATGAATGAATGAGTGAAATCTTTTATTTTGAACATCTAAACAGAGTAAGTAAATTTTATCTATGTTGTAAATTACATGTATATTATTAAAGTTGAACCTCAGCTGGTGGTTTAAAGTTGCACAGATTCAATAAATAATAAACTTGTTTGGTGCAACAGAATTTAATTTAAACTTTGAGTTAATCTGGTTTATGAGTTAAACCTTGTTGGTGTATTTGCTGAGGCAGCAGGGCAGTGTGTGTGGGACTGAGTCAAAATAAGCTACAGTAGTAGTAGCAGCAGTAGTTCTCCTTCATACCATGAATGTAGAGCATTTCCTCTGTTTTCACTCTGTTGTTTGTGCGTGCTGTTGTTCAGGTTTCCTTTGGTCGTGACTTTGAGCAGCAGTTGAGTTTCTGTGTGGAGGCCAGAGCCACCTTCTGTAACCTGGAGCCAGTTCTGGTGCAGCTCATTCATGTCAGTATAAATCCACTCAAATTAGTTGAAAGTGATTCACACACACACACACACACACACACACGTCATCTTCATGCTGACCTGGTCTTGTGGTTTTCCAGACGGTGAACCAGCTTGCAATGGAGACCAGGAGGGTGATGAGGGGCAGTCACTCCCGAAAAACAGCAGCGTTTGTCAGAGTGAGCCGATGCACGCAGCGAGCAGCCTGAGTCTGATCCCTGTGGGCCACTGTACATTACTGCAGGGGAGATGGAGTCCATAATCATGTTCCTCTGTCTCTGTCCTCCAGGCGTGTGCTGCATACAGCTTCATTACCATCCCGTCTCTCAGCAGCATCTTCAGTCGTCTCAGCCTCTACCTGATCTCTGGTCAGGTCGCACTGGCAAACCAGTGTCTCTCCCAGGGTGAGTTTAACATCTCTTTTGTTGTTTTGTTGTTTTAACAAATCTTATCTTTTCCTTCCAACCCCTTATCTTTCCTTATCTCTCATCTTATCCTTTGATTCCTTTCTTTTTTCTTTTTTTTTTTATTCTCATCTTCCCTCTCTCTTTTTTTTCCATGTCTTGTTTGTTCCTTGTCTTCATATTTTTTTCCTCCCCTCCTCTGTCCACCCTTCCTCTCCTCCAGCCGATGCCTTCCTGAAGGCAGCGGTCAGTCTTCTCCCAGAGGTTCCTCGCTCCATCAGTGTGGAGGGGAAACTTCGCTCGTCTGAGAGCTTCCTGCTGGACTTCATCAACAACTTCCTGGCCACGCTGCTGGTTGTCCCGGTAACATACTCATCTCTCCCCAAGCTTTCTAGTATAAAAAGATAAGGAAAGTCATGTGGTTGTTCCTCACTCCTCTAGCCGGCTCAGTTATGTATTCAGATGTGTGTTTAGAGGAGATGTACCAGATCCATAATCCCTCACAAAATATATGACTGTGTGTGTGTGTCTGCAGGACCATCCAGAGCATGGTGTGCTCTACCTGGTCCGTGGTCTACTCAACATGGTCCAAGATTACACCTGGGAGGACAACAGTGACGCCAAGGTGCGGGTCTACATCAGTGCTCTGCCGCTGCTGGCTGCCATGAGTCAGGAAACCTACCTGTACTCTGTCCCCAAAAGTACGTGCACACACATTCTGGTAGAAATAACTCTTTGCCTAAAAGATCGTTATCCTGTCATTTTTTTAAAAAGACAAATACAGATGAAAAAATTAGTCTTACTTTTCTTTCAGTTCTTATTTTCGGAGTAGACCATCCAGGATTTTCTATAATTTCAAAACTCCCTAATCCTACTTTATGGATTACTGCAGGGTTAATTCCTGTATAAATTTAGATAAGCAAGTTTTAAGTGTTGTAACACTTCTGCTGCTCTGCTTCACGATGAGAGACTCTGCTTTCTGTCTGTCTGTAAGCTGTAGTAGGGATTTTATGCAAGTGCCACTTAATGAACCGCTTCAGTAAACGCATAATTCAGTCTACATTTATCGTCTCCCTCTCTTTCCTGGGCTCAGTGGATTCCAATGAGACACTTTATGGAGGAGACCCCAAGTTTCTGTCTGAAATCAACAAGCTCTGTGAGACCCTGATTGGTCAAGTCCTGGATCATCTGAAGACACTCGGCCGAGACGAGGTGAAGACACAAAAATTGTTTTTGTTCCTTTGTGCTTTTTAATTCTATCATACACTCAGGTCTCCAACTATTACAGGTTCAATATTTGTATGTCCACCTGGTCTGGTCTATGCAGTGCTATTACGCTGCATTCACTTACACAAGACAGTAAAGCTCAATCCCAGTGTCCAGGCTCACACAGACTGTTTGGCCCCTTGATGCACAATATATATCATATATATATATACATATATATTTGGCTAGTGCTGAAAGACAGAGAAGCAGTGGAGAGAAAATAACCAGAGTACAGTCTGAAAATGTGCTTTTGTCATACCAACGAATTCACTATGTAGTCCTATGGAAAAAGTGAATGAATGAGAGATTTCAGACACAGCTGTTGTCTGAGAGAATTACCCATAATTCACAGCATTGTGACATTAAGCACAGGGTTAGTTGGTTACTAAGCATTACAAACAAACAGTAAACAACAGCCATAAAAGTAAAGAAATAAGTTCAGTGTGTTGTTTTCTGTCCCCAGATGAGGTGAGGATGAATTCCATATCTGATTTGATTAGATTTGATCCAATATCATTATGTTGTTTACAAACAGGGAGCAAAGGAAGGGAATAGAAAGCATGTAAATGCCAAAGTGCTGTCCCACTCCTCATGATGCCATCCGAGCCCCTACAGCCTCTCGCAGTCAATCACTGAGCAGGAGCAGGAGTCTGTGAGGGTTCATGGCACAGGCCTCACAGGGGACACTGGGGTGGGGCCTAACGTGACTGTTCGTGTGTCCTTTATAGCGCTGCGCTGACCTGCTTCTTGCCCTTTACAGCAGAGCGCACGCCGTCAGGGGGCTGTGGCCTTCTCCCTGTTCGGTGTCCTGTTGGCTCACGGTGACCTGAGGAACAACAAGCTGAGCCAGCTGGCCGTGAACCTGTGGAACCTCAGCCACAAACACGGATACTGTGAGACACGGCTCTCCGTGAGTTCACGTCCACACTTACTACACACATATTTCAGCATCTTTCAAACAGCTCTACTCGTAGTTATGTCGGTCTCTCATCGTCCTCCTTCTCACTGTGCTCTCTGGTCTCTCTCTCTCTCCTTCTGCTCTAGGTTCGGACTCTGGAGTTCATCAAACACCAGTCTCAGCAGCCCAACATGGCTCACCTGTCGGACACAGTCCAGAGGCTCACGCTGCAGTCCCGCACCTGAGCACCAGTCTCCACACGCAGAATGTGCCTTCATGTATTTTTGTGCGTGATGACACTATATGAACATCTGAAGGGTCATGAAAGTAGAAAAATGTGTTTGGATACTTCAGACTTAAACTCATTGGATCAATATTGAAAAAGTTGATAGTTGTAGACTGAAGTTGTGCCAAAACTATCAATTACCATAGACAATTGATGCCTGCAGTAAAACCTAATTAATTTCAAGATAAAACAATTCAGTGTTCAGGTTTTCTGGTCTTCAAGTCTCATAACAGATGTGTTTCTGGCCTTGTTATTTTGTCTAAGTAAAAATACTTATGCTAAAATACTGCTGCTGCACTAAACCTTTTTTATGCAGTGATAGCTTTGGTCTAAGTTTTGCTGCATTTTGTTAACACACACTCAGAAGAAAAACTAATGTACATGTGAATTTGCACAACTGTTCTGTGTTGTATCACAGCTTCATCATCACAATATATATAATGTAATAATGTTGGTTTAATGATAGTGTTTCAGCATGATGTCCTCTTCATGTATTTGTAGAAATAAACATTCTGCTTTGTATTTAAATGCTAATTATGTGTATGAATCTGTTTTAATAGTAATGTAATTTTTTTTTAGTCATTCATTACAGTCTATACAGTTTTGGTTTTCTTCACTATCAGCTTTTTAATATGGAGCATGATGCAGTAATAAAACACACAGTGCTGCGTTTGTTTGAAGACATTCTCAAACTCTTCTCAGTTGTATTTTATTTATTCAATTAGTGAATCATTGAAAAGGCAAACACTCCCCTTAAGTCCTCAAAGGAAAAAAAACATACAAAAGCTGTGACGATGTTCACTGAGACACACACACAGTAGGCCTTTGGTCACACACCTTTTTTTACTGCCAGATAACTGAAGGAGAATCCAGACAAAACTGACTGCGAGGTTAGTGATGGAGATGAAAAAAAAAATAAAACAAGTTTTGTTCCGTCTTCATCTGAAAGTTGTTTTATGACATTTAGTTGATCTCAGTAGAAAATGTGACAGTTGTTGAGGAACCTCAGTCAGTTTTGACTGAATTTCCTTTTTGGATGATCGATGGTGGTAAAACAAAGAGGCCTGCAGGAGGAGCTGGTCACCAGAGAGAATCCTCATCCTCAATTTCCATGACTTCAACATATTAATACAATCTCTAATACAATCAAGTCATTTAAATAATTATTTGGAGGATTTTGTTGCAGGGTAATGTTAGTTTTCTCTGTTTTTCAGTCTCTGATGACCACTGCTGTTGACTCACTCTTTGACTGCCACATCACTGGTCTCTATGATGATCCTCAACCACATTAGATAGATGCAATCACGACAGAGCATGTACACTGACCACTCAACACTATTCTATCGTCCCTCTGTAGCACTATGACATTGAGCCAGCCAGTCCCCTATGGAAGACCAAAATGGCCAAAATTAAATCTGCATGAAATAAAAGTCAAAATATCTAAATGAACTGACAACCTGTGGTGTAATTCAATACATTGAAAAATACTGCAAAATGGTATTTCAGCCATTTTTATTTGGCTTGGAGATTTGATTCAATACATAAGTCTTGAAAATAAAAATGCTGAAATAAAACTTCCCAAAAAATGTGTTTTAAATAATGTATTGAATTATTTTACCGTCTCTTCAGTGAAATTTATATTTCTGAACCTGAACCTGAAACTGAACATTTATTTTATGCCGTTCTTATTAAATATTGGCCATTTTGGATTTCCACAGTCCCACACAGATAATTACATAGAACTAAATAAACACTAATCTACATTGGAAGACCTGTGGACATTCCTAGTTTCCTAGTATTTAATAAAAATTTTGACTTCACAAGGGGGGATTTGACCCCTCTAGATTATCTGGAGCACAGTTAGGTTTTTATTTTTATTTAAAAAAAAAATCCTAAAACAGCAAACTGACAAGACCTGGACTGATCGAATGTCACTACAAGGACCAAATGAAGCTGAAGACTGAATGATGTGAGTAAAGAAAAACAAGCTATCGAGGGGGAACAAGCCGAGTGTGTTCTCTCAGGGCCAATGAAGTTAACACTGATAGACAGCAGCTATTGTATTGTGCACTGGCTGAACTAATGACTGCTCCACCTCCAAGAGGAACTGTTTAACAGAAACAAAGACAGAATCAGAGACAAAAGACAAAGTCAGAAATAGCCAGATAAGCGGCAAGCTTAAATATTAGCATTTTGATAACATGCAAAGCAAGGTACACTCCAACAGACGGGTTTTCACAGTGTCTCATTTTGCTCCACTCATCTGCGGATCACTTTAAAGACCCTCAGTGCTTCAAACACCTCATTACCAGAATCTGTGGGACTTCTGGCAACTGTAACAAGGCCAATATTGGATCTACCCACACTGTTTCTCTAGGAGATGGCACAAACGAGCTCAGCAGCAGTTCAGCGAGTGCACGTAAAAAAAAAAAGTGACACGTCTACACTGGAGCTATTTGTATACAGACAGCTCTATGTTTGTAGTAATTCACTTGAATTAAAAAAAAAAAAAAAACCAGCCACCACTATGATCCATAGAGGAGACACTGAGCAGGAAAGGTCTGTTTGGTTGAAATTCAAGGTACAAGATGACCTATGATAATAACTTGTCTCTGATGTCTGGTCTGTCCATGAAGTCCATGGACAAACTAGACTAAGAAAGTGAAATGTGGCCCTGACTACAAGTAAGTTACTACTGACAGAAACGACTTGTAACGGAAAAAGCTGTTGATAAATGCAAACAACTGTGAGAGCCGCGGCTCTGATTGAACTCCGTGTGGCTGGGTGACAAAGAAAACAGGTGAATATTTGCGAGTTGCCAAAACTCTTTAATGATGATGACGTTAATTTGGGCTTGCGCTTGGGATTGTTTTCTCTCCGCTCGGAGACTCCCATGTCTTCAGAGCAGGTATTCACAGAGAGAGGGCAACTGGCTATCTGTTGTTTAA
>OMNW01029230.1:0-16401 GCA_900303245.1 Selene dorsalis | reverse complement strand
AAAGCGAAGCCTGTTGTACTGGTGGTGTAACTGTGGTTATGACTTATTCTGGTTTAATGTTAATAACACAGCAGTGTGTTTTCATACAAGTTTACTTTCAGAGTTTATGACAGAAACCTGAAGTCAGGTCTGACTTGTCCCCCTCCACACTGTACACCCTATTTTAGTGTTGATCACATTGTGTGTAATGATAACAGTAATAATAACAGACTTTTTAAAATTGTTTTAGCTGTAATTCAGAGACGTCTGGGGGCGTGTTGCCTTGTTGTCGCTTTTTCTCCACAAAAAAACAGCATCAGTCATGTGTCTGCATGTGAGTGAGAGTGAACACCTTCAGATTAAAGCTGAATGTTAGAGCTTTAACTTAGTTTTCACAGGTTCATTATTATAATGGACTTCGGTGCAGCAGATGCTTGTCACCTTCCTGCTCGTATTGTTGACCCTGGTGTAGTTTGTTGTTTTAGGAAATGGAAACATGAGTTTTTTTTTTTCTGGATCTGAAGAGTGCAGATCAAAACTTCATCCTGATTTAAACGCTTACGGTTCCTGTTTAGGGAAACTTAAGGTCCATTATGTATTTTGTTTATTTGTTGGATAATGGACTTAAGTGTGTACGTTTGCAGTGACAACCCCACAGTATTTCCCTCTGAGTACTTTTCCATGAACTTCGTGTTAAAGAGCTAGAAATTGTAAAAAAAAAAAAAAAAAAAAAAGAGAGAGAGAGAGAGAAGCTTCAAGTTAAATGCATGTGTCTCTGCAGTGACAGAACAATATGTACTGATACTCAAACAACATTTTTACAAAGGAGGAAGGAAACTGACTCTGGCTGCTCTGAAGTCCTTTTTTTTTTTTTTTTTTTCTGTTACCTGGCTCTAAATTTTGCACCGATGCAAAAAAAATAAAAATAAAGGAGAAAAGCAGAAAATGACAGAGTAAAAACTTGATTTAAGTTTGCTCATGATTCTTCTTTGCTTTTGTCACTCACAGACTGAAGCTACCACACTGTGTACCTGCAGCTGCAGTGGACACACATTACAAACACATGCTGCACAGACACACTGTTCAAACGTCACAGAAAATAGTGGAAGGTAAAAACCCAGTGTCGGATTAAACTGAATTAAAAGGAAATGACACACAAAACATCTTATGTTTTGCAAAATGTTTGTATTTTACTATTTAGATATAAGCAGTGTTCACTGTCCACCTCACTTATGTAAGTTTGGCCCAGACATCTGAGGAGTGGACCGGTGTGTGTGCGGTGGGTTATGTAAAGCCTCCATGCGAGATGATGTTGAATCAAAAACACTCATCCCTGTCCCGGTGTTTACATCTGTCAGAGGTGCGCTTGTCCTGAAGTAACTTGGTCAAACTAATAATAAGTGACATGCACCTTTTATTTTAAATGACAGGAGGAGGTTTGGCAGCGTCTGGTGTCGAGTCTCTGTTGTTGTGAGGCTTCATGAGGAAATCGGGCAGGGATCCTGCTCTAAGGCCTGCCAGCTATGGAAATGAGAGATTATCTTTGATCATTAAGTCACTCTGTCCCCAGTCCACCCAACACACATCCACACACACCTATGCACCCATATCTGGTAACGCCCTCATACTGTCTCACGCAGGTAAACACCCACACACATTCACAGTGTCATCTGCACGCTCGCTGTTTCGTGCACATCTTGTAAACACATTTGTCAGATGTTGGATGTGTCACTTCTGTTTTCTAAGGACATCTGGTGCACTGGGGCCTCCACAGGTCACCTTGACTGAAATGATAGGCCTGCTGTGTGTGTGTGTGTGAGAAAGAGAAAGAGAGAGTGCATTTTATACACAAAGGCAATTCAAAGTGGTTTACACAATGCATCGGAAACATTAAAAGCATTAAAAGGTTAGAAATAAGCGGAAAGGAGATATTTTGGATGCAGTAATATAAAGTATATTCACTACATGCATTCATAATAATAAAGGTATTGTTAGTCTTAGTTACTATTTTGGCAGCTGTTGACACTACATCAGCTACTTCCAATACTTATATTGCTACTATTGTACTCCTGGGTATCACTAATAAGCAGTCTGTGTCTAGTATTACTGCTATTATTAGAACAGCTGCCACACCAGTTATCACTGCTGCAAAAAGTACTGCTAACATTAGCTAAGATACAGCTACTATCACTAACTATCAACTACTGTGTATTATCATTATTATTATTATTATTATGGAGACAGCAGCATGTGTTCGCCTCACTCTGTTTGAGTTTTTCTTGCTTGTATCCCATGTAGACTGGACTCCTGAATACATCTCACTGATTGATGGGTAATGATAACTGGATTAAAGTATTAGCAGCTAATGAACAAATCAACTCATGACACTGGAATTACAGTATGATCATGAGTTTCATTTACAATTCTTGTGTTATTCTTTCTTAGTTGCTGCTGTATTGTTCAATCATGCCACTGCAGCTCTACATTATTATTATTACAATTGCTATTATTAATAATCATGTACAGATGTGGGGTTGTGGATGTGAATGTGAATGATAGACATGCAGACACACTACACTGAGTGTCACACATACTGTACACTTCAGGCTGTGTGTGGACAGACATTGGTAGGTGATGTCAGGTCACACACACATACACACACACACTCAGTAACCTGCTCGAGCTGACTGTGTAAAATAGTCAGTCACTTCTTTATCCTCTGAGAAGCCGGTGTCAGAGAAGCTGCAGTTGACCAGTTTATGATGGTCGTGCCCTGGACATAATTGCAGCTTTAGGTGGTCACGAGCTCCGCATAATATAAGTGTTTTGTTTGGAGCACATGTTCATCGTGTGTGGTAAACCAGTGTGTAGCTCATTTGTCATCTAACTAGCATCATTCAGTTTCTGAACAGAAGCTCAGTTGTTCCCATCGGCAGGACCAGTCCGTTTCACAGCGGAGGTCTTTTTCCCCTGTATTTTCTTGAACAGGCTGAGTCAGTGTGATTGTGACTCACTAGGTTTGGATTTGACTCTTTTTAAGACACTTGTTTTAAAAGAAATTTGCTGCTGCATTTTGGGAAATCAAACATTTTATTTGTAAAGAGCTCTGTGAGGAAACATCTGGAATCGGCTGCATTTATGTACAAACTTGTCTGAAGATGTGGTCACTGGGCCTGAACGTAAATGACTTCAAAGAAGTTTCACTGTTTGTAGTGGCTCAGGTGATTCAGGTGACCTCAGACTACCTCTTACCTGTGCTGGACCTTTTCCATTGTTTTCCATCACATTCATCCATTATGAACAAAATCACTTCAGCTGAACACTCATGTGTTTCCAGTCTGAGAGCAGCTCAGCTCAAAAAGTGTTTTTTCAGCATTTTAAGTAAAACTGAAATCACAATATTTTTTTTTTCATGAAACAGAAAACGTGGATTTAAGAGTCAGAGTCCAGCTCTTAATCCATGTTCACACACCATGCTCCAGATGTCCTCCTGAACACTGTGAAGCTCTGCACTGCAGTCTCTGCTCTGCTGCAAAAAGAGATTGAACCAGTTATTAAATTCTAGGGTGCACTTGTTTTCCCTCCTGCAGCTCTGTGAATGTTGCATGGGTGTGTTCAATAGAGACACAAAAGACAGTAACAGTTTGTGTGTTTTTTAGCGTAGGCACATTGCACTTGTCTATACTTGTGACCAAGGTGAAGAAGAACAGATCACATTCACGCAGTTCACACATTATCTTTTGAAAGAATAACTAATAAAACACCTGCATAAAATCGAAATGAGCTCTTTAGAACCATGAACCATGGTCATCCACACACCAGCAGAGAGGCACACACACACACACACATAGCTCCAGTCTCCCACAGCAGAGTACACCACAGTGTGGTGCCGCCTGGCTGAGCTCTTGTCACAAATGTCACTTTCCTCCACTGCAGTTTGAGGCATTTCCTGATGTTGTTCCACGTGTTGTTGGCATGGCATTTAGAGCAGCTGAGCGTGACCTTTGAACCTTCACATTAAGAGAAAAACTCATTTGAATCTTGCACACAGCTGTAAATAGCAGGTACATCACCCTGTTTCTGTGCAAGAGTCTAAAAATATGCAGTTAAAAAAAAAAACAGAGAAAAGAAGTCTGCAGGAGTGAGGCATCTTATCAGGACCCTCCACTGTTGATAAAGGCTATTTAGATAAAAGATTTAAAGAAAAAAACCTGCATGATTTATTTCAATTTCTGGGATATATTTATACTTAGTTTTAGACTGTTGGCTCTGCTGTGGGTAAACATGCTGCTGCCGTGTGCTGTTATCTGCTCTGTAGTGTACATTGGCTCAAGAGTTACTCTGATATGTTTACAGGAGAGAAACGATAGTTTGCCGGACGACAGCATCACATAAACACATCACAGTCCACAATGACCGTGGTGCAGTAAACTGTGAGTGTGTGTGTGTGTGTGTTATTCAGTTGAGATTATTTTTGTTGGAATGATTTCCCATTATTTTCTTAATTGATTAATTTACTGTTTGTTGACTGAAAATGGTCCTGAAGGACTGACGAAACAGTAACAAAACTCAGCTATTTTCAATTTATCATCTGAGGAAAAATCAAAATATTAACATCTGGAACAAGAGGTGGAGCCTATAGTACGCTAGTGAAATTACATTTAATGATAGATCTGTATGGGAAACAGTTAGGATTAATTTCCTGTTGACTAATCGATCGAGTGACACTCAGTATAAAGCGTCTGTGAGACCGTGAGATTATTCTCTGAGCTGCACCCGAATGTACAAAGTCATAGAAAAAGCTTGGGAGATCAGGAAGGTGTTGAAAAGTTCTTTGTTTGGTTAGGAAAGTGATTCTGGTTCAATCCTTCCAGAAGGATATGTGTGTTTTTGTGTGTGTGTGTGTGTTTTTTTGTGGCAAGAAAAACAAACTAACACACAAATTTCAGCTGTTTCACAAATATTGTTGTGTGAGAGATGAGAAACGCCACATCACTGAAACTGCACACAACAAGAGAGACATGGAGACACATGAAGGAGACTGAAAATGACTGAGACAAAAGTCACATATTAAGTGTTGAGACTTCATGTGAGAGGAGTGTGTGGGCTTTGTTTGGCTCCACAGATGGCACTCAAACTCTCTCTCTCACACACACATACACACACACACACAAAATGTTAAATGTCAGCATACAGAAATACCGTTGCCTCCTGTCAAACACATCTCCCTGAATAGTAAAGCATTGCCTGAAACCCACAAAACTTTTCTCGGTTTTGTTTTTCAGAAGTTGCCAAAAAAACAGTTGTTTCACCTTGAAGCCGACTACAACGCGCTGCATTCTGAGCCCGGACACCTTCGTTCCTGGAACAAGTTCAGCATCCCCATCTCTCATCACCTGATTGTTTATCAGAAACAGTCGGTTTGTGACGGATTCCCCCACAGCACAGGCCTGTTCCTGTCTACCAGTCATAGTGCGCCATGTGAGGAAACAATCCGCTAATTTGAGGTAGAGAGATCATGTGCAGTGCGCTCGCTGCCTGTCTGTTATCTGATGGGCCTCTCAGCTGTGTCATTATTAAAGCAGAACTCTGACTCATCTACCTGAATTGGACTTTCCAGTTATTTTCTATCATATTCATCAATTCTGAGGAAAAATCTCTTCGTCGTCTCTCTCATGTCTCAGCTGCTCTGTGTGCTGCGCTGCATGTATTCAGTATGTAAGTGAAACTTGAATCGTAAAATACCCTCACAGTTGTGTATTTTAGCAGTTTAGTTATTTTTTGAAGACAGATAAAAGATAGGTGATCTTAAGGCTCATACATCAACACTTTGTACTGCTGATTAATGATAAAGAAACAAGAAATTGCAATACAGAAATGATGAGTATGCTGCATGTTAGACAGAGTTCAGAGACAGTGATGCTATGGCAGCTCATAGGTCACGATTGAACAGATCAAAAACTGAATAGAGGATAATCAGTGGAATCAGAAATGTGCTCTTCAGGTGCAGTCAGACAGGAAATGTGCACAGCAGCTGTTGTCCATAATGTTATTATACTATATAATGTACAACTTTGTGCTTTATTAATAATAACACTCAACGGTTTTTATGCTTTTTAGTTCCATAAACATCTGACGTTTCACAGTCAAAGGTCATTTCCGCTATTCCTCTCAAGGAGGCCGTGTGATTTCACCTGAGTGTATGCACCACTGTGATGGTTTGACTGGCTAAAGATAATAGAAACACCTGTCGCTAT
Source organism: Selene dorsalis (assembly GCA_900303245.1). Lineage (NCBI taxonomy): Eukaryota > Metazoa > Chordata > Actinopteri > Carangiformes > Carangidae > Selene > Selene dorsalis. Next base: position 10,165 of record OMNW01029230.1, on the reverse strand, counting down.
GTTGCAGCACCACAAGCTGCTGTTGTTGCAATAGACTGCATTAGTTTAACCCAGGTGTTCCTAATAAATTGGTGATTGAGTATATTTAATGATGAGCTAATTAGCATGAAGCTAACATGGGTTGTTGTCGTCTCCGGCTTCTCTCTGGCTGTTGGTCAGTGTCGCTGTTGGTTAATGATCGGAGAGGGACGTTGCTGCTTTATGTAAATACAGTTTGCAGTCAAATTGAATTGTGTCTGTGGACAGACTGTTTTTTCCCCCAAAAAAAGGACGGGACAGGACATAAATCTCACAAAGCACATCAGTGAGCCGTAGCAGAACAAATAATATGAGGTTTATTCAGTTGGATCTGCCACTGTGATTTATCGTTGTGCTGCTTTAAATTGCAGAGGAAGCTGCCAGCTGGCAAATACCAAACGAAAAAGGAGCTTAAGCAGCGACTGAGATGGCATCAACGATCTCAGAGAGGATTGACTTTAGATCATTTTTATTATTTTCTACTGTCATGAGTCATCACTTAGTCCAGGGCTGCACTGGAGATCTGCAACCTGACAGAAGAGATGTTACAGTGCAGGCTACTTGGAATAGCCACCGCAGTTTTGGGTTTAATGTTTGACTTTGTGAACAAGAGGCCGAGGAAGGTCTCACAACCCCCCCCCACCCCCAGAAAACCCATTGTTTGGTCAAAGCTGCTCTGTGGACAAGATTCTGGTCAGAATGAATCATCCCAGCGGACAAAGGTGCAAAACCACGGTTTGACAGCATCTGGCTGCTTCAGTGAAGACCTCACCACAAAGACGTCTGAGTCAGTCAAGTGATGAGGTAGTTTTTGTTTGTTTTTGTTGAACATGCAAAGAAATATAATCAAACAGAGCTTTGTCTGGTACGAAATCTTCATTATATCCATTTTTCACACATAAGAATTCAGCATTGCATATGAGAAATGCTTGAGGCTGGTTTTACACTCACATTTTCCCAGAACGTCTGACTCTGGACTTTAACATCGCAGTAGACTAGGAAGATGTGAAGCGCCTACTCTTCACTCACTGCTCCCCCTGCGACGCTCTGCAGAGTTACAGTGACTTGCAGATATGTGAGAACATTTAGTGAAGCTTGGAGTTGCCAAATCAGCGGGGTGTACCCTGGTTTATCACATGGGAAAACAGCATAGTACTTCTTTTTAAAGGAACACAAAGTGATGCAATTTGCTGTGACTATTGTTCCACTGTGGGGAAATAATCAAACATCTATCTAGTTGAATCTGCTAAAAAACAAAAAAAAAACAAAAAAAACTTAACAGCACCACACACAGGAAGCAGCAGTGTAGTGTTAGTTCTGCTACTGAAATTCCCAAGTATTTCAAGACATGAAGAAGTTGTATGAGTTTGTCTGAGTTGCACATGCAGTGAGCTGTGTTGATACACTCATGAGGAAACAGAGCATGTGGCACGTTTTTGGGCTCTGTAGCTGTTGTTTCCTGTTGTTAAGCAGTTGTTTCTTTTTTCCCACCCACTTTGCCTGAAATGATTGTTTTCTCTCATCACCCTGAATACATGCGTTTTTACCTATGATGGTGTTTGAGTCCAGTTTCAGCCTTCATTTGTTGTCTGTTGCCATGGAGCATTACCGAAAACTGTCAGCATGTGTCACCACTGCTGTGTGTGTGTGTGTGTGGATGTATGTTTAAAGCTTTTATTCACTCTGAGAAAGTTAAAAGTTGTGCAGACTCTTCTGCAGAGGTGTCTCTGAAACATGCTGATAAATCAACTTGTTGCCTCTGAGGTTTACCACATAGTAAAATACAATAAATTCAACCTTATTTTAGGTGTTGAGATTGAGCAGCACCTATACCGTTGTACCAAAACCACAGTCAAAGAGCATTTTTCCATTACTGAAAATGGCAAATCTTGTGAAATACAGCAAATGAAAAGTCACAGTCATGGTTGTGTGCACCCGGAAGACGCTCTGCAGTTGTACGTTAAGAGCTAATTAAAATATTTTAACAGTAATTTTTGAAACTGTGTCCTTAAAATGTGATTTGCTGTTGAAGATTGCATCACTTGTTTTAAGAAAATGAGGTTTTCATGACACAAATGTAAACAGGAATGACAAGATTCGCAGGAGGGTTGTTGATGTTGTTGATGAAATTTTCTATTCACTATTCACTTTCTTATCAGCAGTGAGTCTAAACGCTGTGTGTGAATATGTGTGTGCGTGAGACCTCTCCCACTTGTGGTTGTCTTGTCTTCCAGACTGTAGGAGGATGGCAGTCTTTCACTTCGGGACAGTGAGACGTCTGCATGCCACACATACACACACACACACACACACACATACACACACACTCATAGGCTGTTTTGTGATGTAGAAACTGATAAACAGATACACGTTGTGAGAAGAAAGAAAGTGCCAAACTTTAAGGACACATTGTGAGGTAGACAGACAGATAAAATCAGTGTTGCACTGTTAGGAGATGGAACAACATGTTTAAAGTGTAAATTTCGTTTTTGTTGTTGTTGTTTTCCATCTACATCTGTAGAGGTTGTATGTTTCTGTAGCTCTCTCCCCTTATTCTTGTTGATATCTCTGTCCATTGTTGTGTTGTGTTGTGTTGCTTATGGGGTGAAATTTTAAAGAGCAACGAGAGAGATGTGGTAGACTGATCTATTTCTCTATTTAAGTCATAAACCCACGCTAAAGGTCACAGTTGATTTCTCGTCTTGAGGCTTGAGCTGTCTCCACTCCCACTGGTGCTGCACTGTTTTAAACACTCACTGGGCTGAAATGTAAACTACATAATGAAGCATGTAAGTCAGATTGAATTTTTTTTTTAAAGGCTGATGATAGTCTGTATTTTTGACTTAAAAAAAAGGCACACCATTATGTTTATATAGCACTGAACCGAATTTATGTTTTGACTCATGTTAAGAAGCAGCAGCCCTACACTTTGAGTATGTCGCTGTCATCCGGGTGGGTTGCGGGTCTTACGAGGCGCAGGACTGTGACACCAGGGTTCAGGGTTCGCGTCCTGACTCCTGCCTGTGGTGAGGTTTAGGCTACACGAGCACTCTGGGGAGACAGACTGTGGTTTCTGTTAAACATTAATAAGCACATCTCATGTTAAGTCAGAATGGATTTTTTTGTATTTCAATCAAGCCAGACCACAGTATTTCCCTGAACATCACTACAAGCCGCGACGCATGTCACATGTCTTCCTAAACATACAGAAATGTCATTATGTAGAAGAGAAGTGTAGCTTTAGTTCCTGTTTGGGTTGCATTGTGACTGGATGTCCTGGTGTCCCTGAATACCAGCAGGTGACACTGCAGCAGGTCTTAAATAAAGCCCGGCTCCTCTGGCCTCTTGCGTAATGATTTTGCGTTGTAACCCTGGGTAACCTTGGCACATCTGAGCAGACAGGCCTCATTGTTTCTCGATCCTTCGCGCTTTGCATATAGGAAGAGAGTGGGAGTCGTTGGTGCTCTTATTCTGTAAGCTTCAGTGCATCTGGAAACAGCAGGTGCTTCTCTTTTCTGTGGGATCATTTTATGTTATGATGCGTCAGTGCAATAACACACAACCACAGACTTTAGCATATAAATGAAGACCTCAGTGACAATGGATAAAATTAGGCCAATAACAAAGGTTCACTGTTCGCCACAAGGAAAACAATGTTACGAGCTTTAATATTTGCACTAGCTGCGGGCTGCGTCCACCCGAAACACAGTCTCAGCACTGCAGCTCTCTGCTCTTGTGATTACATGAGTAAGTGGATGAAATGGGCACTTACTAATGGACCTCCATGTTGCCAGCTCTTTATTTTTCAGGCTATTAAGCCTTGAGCAGCCACACAGTGTCTTAGGGTCGTTGGTATTTCGATACAGTGATTTACAGCAGTCAGAGTTTTTTCTTTCACCGTTGCCGTGTCCACATTAGCAACAGGTTATCAGGATATCTAATCTCAGTAGTTTTCTAGACAATGATATCTATTCATACTTATTGTTGCCTCATGATTCAAAACCTAAATGTCAAGACGAGGACAAGCAGCAAATTCAAACACAATCAATGGTCCGACATTGTTGGGTTCATTAAAACTAAACCAGTTGTGGATTAACTGTGCAGCTGTGTATGTGAAGCTGATGGGAGACAGGCAGTTTCTTTGTTGTCAGCCCGGCTCCGGATTTATTGGAAACTAAACTACAGATTGTTCTGCATCACTGAGGCCACCCAGCGTACAGTGAACACCTGATGGTGCTTAACGGCTGCACTCAGAGGCAGCACAGGCTTGTTTTCATTGAATGAACATCTGTTTATGAATCCGATCCAACTCTGATCAGGGTGTTTTCTCACGTCTGAGCGAGCAGTTTGATGTTGATTTAAAAGATGTAGTAAATGTTACGCTGAGTTTAATGTGAAAGGTAAAACTCTACATCCTGTGCAGTTATGTTGTAATCAAGGACACATTTTTGTTTATTGTTGATAATTCATAAAACTACTTCACATTTACTGAATTGCATGTTTATGATGATGTGCATAGAGTGTCTTATAGATCTGCTAGAGCTTAATGAGAGAAGTTTTCTCTCTGTTGCTGGGAAATGTTGCACATCATAAACGAACAGAGGTGTGAAGCTGCTCAGGTTTTCAGCCATTTCTTTTCGGTCCACATGTATTTGAGCCTGCAGAAGGACAGACATGTTTACTTTCTCATCTTCTCACCGTGCATAGGTCCACTTATGTGATGTACAGCTCCTCAAATTACCCGGCAGTGAGAGGAAGTGAAGGAGGACATGTTACGTGATCAGGCGCTGCACCCCCTGCAGTACCTGTGTGTGATGTCACCTCACTTCTGCTTCTCTGTATACGTGCAGCTAATGAAATGGGATGAAGTCGTGCAAGTGACAGCGTCTGTGTGATCAATGGCACCAGTGGCAGGTGTATTATTAGACCCCGAGCGTGTCTACTCTTTAAGTCTCTAAACGCTGTCCATGGTTTGTTTTCTCTTCACCCATCACAGCAGGGTTGGTTGTGTGCTTTTAGCAGTACAGGCTGCATTTAATGTTTTTTGTAGAGCCGTTGTACTTAACGCAGAGTTAAGTGAAGGAAGTGAAAATGGCTCCGAGAGATCACGTTCAGTCCCTATAGTCTGCGAACACCCACACCCACTGTCGTCAAAACGAACGTCCACACCCCATGAGTGGTCTCAGACGTTTGTACCATGACCGTGACGGGTCCTGAAGACTAAGTCCAGACTTCTGCCTCACCACTAATATTTACATATTTGCTTCAAATCAGGCACCGGAGAGAGTTGGAGTTTCAATGCGGTAGAGTTCTATTTTTCCTTTACAGTCAACAAAACCTGAGCCGTGCCCAGAGAAAAAGCAGGAAAACAAACAAAAAAAACACAGACGAGATCGAAGCACACAGTAGGACAGGACTGATGTCGTTCCTCTGTGCTCTACCACACTTGTTGTAGTCATGTATGCAACGGCACCACTCTGTCTTTGACCTCTTTGAACGGCCACTTCTACTGTACAGGTGTCACGACTCTCTGTCTATCCTCACATCTGAGGCTGTTCTCCTCTCTGGTAGTATCATTCCAGTCTCCCTGTCTCCCACTCACTCTTATCATGCCTGCCGATCTCCCTCCTACCCCCCCAGTGGACTCCACTCCCACCCCAGCCGAGTGTTTAAGTTGGCAGCTCACAGTGCTACATCACGGCTCCAGCCTTCTACCCCTTGGCAGGCTACATGGTGGGAAGTGTAACTGAAAGGTATCAAGTTCAGTGAAATTCACGCACTAAATTTTGGCATTGACTACAATTGTTGCCTTCTGCGTACGGCAACATGTACTTTTTTCTAACCCATAACACACACAAAGGCCTGTTTATGATGTCGTTTTTATGACATACTTACTCGATATTTGGTTTGACAGTAAATTCTGTTTGAAGATGTGAACTCGTAGAAACATTAAAGACGCTCTCTGGCTCTCTCCCTGTAGGAAAAGAAAAAGAGTCCCCTTATAATGACCTTGTGACCTCCCTGACAGGTGTGTTCTCAGATAAGAGTGAGATTTTCAGGTAAAGTAGTCTAATTGTATGGCGCTGTGCTCTGGTTTTGTTGTTCTACGATGGTTGCTGGGTCGCTCCCTACAGGCAGCAGTTCAGGTGAACGGGCGCAGACCACCACATCTTTACACACAGAGGACACGATGTGCAGTTACTCCAGGGCGTTACGCTGTAGCTTTTGAGGTGGGGGAGAGTGTTACTCTTTCACTTTCTCCACATAGTTTTTCCGAGCTCATCTTCTTTGACGCCAGCTGCAGGCAGCCAGGTCGTGATATTAGTCACAGTGAGTAAAGTCAACACCACGTGAGGCCGAGCGCGCTCAGATCACCACGTTCCAACGTTTTACGCCATGAACTGATTTATAGGATCACTTAGTCCCAGAAAGTCTGTAGAATAATAGAATAAAGAATAATAATGATAATCTGTGTCTGATAGTAGAGGGGTGTTTATCTCAGGACAGGTTCAGTTCGTGTGGAGGTGTGTGTGCTGGTTGTAACTGGGTGACTCTTCACCACTTCAACACTTTCAACAGATGGTGCTGTCGCTTTCACATCTCACTTCAAATTTGGAGACGCCTGTTTTTTAGGCCACAGCTCTTCCTACGAACCTTTTTGTTCTGTCTCTGCTGCCTCCCACCTTTCTCTGCTCTGTCTGAGCTCTTATTTGCAGCAGCTCCACACACACACACACACACACACATACACACACACCACAATTTAAACCAGCATCTCTTTCTGTCTCACTTTTCTCTCTGTATCTCTCTCTTTCTTTCTTCTTCTTTTTTTTTTGGAGGGGTGGGGGTGGCGTTGGGGGCTTCTTTCATCCTTTTATTTCACTTTTCTCTTGTTGTTTCTGTTTGAAAACATTCAGAAACACACAGACATAAAGAAGTGGATTCTTCTTATCCTCTACATGTGGCGAAAATGAATCAAAAACAGAACTGCTTTGATCGATGAGGCATTAAAGGTGACATGATTCAGCCTGAACCCACGTTTCAGAAACTAATGCTTCATAGTGAAATTTAAACTATGACTAGTGGATGTAACGCAGAATGTCAGACAAACGTTTTTTTTTTTTCCTTCCTTTAATACTGCATCAAAAGACTCGGTGTAGTTTTTCCTGTTTTAATGATCCACCTACTGCCTTTTCTGCCTCTTTTATTTTCTGTTTGCCTTTCCACCTTAAAATATCACTAACACAAAAAAGGAAGAAACTAAATTTGAGCTCTTATTCTAAAACTGAAACTAAAAAAAGGTCAAGGGCTCTTTTTTTAAAGAGTTGTTTTTATTTATTTAAATGCATAAATCAGTAGGTTTCCAAATTGCTCTTGTTTGTAGAGTGTCTTTTATTTTGCTCTCGGGTCCTTTCTCGAACTTTGCTCTTTCATTTTCTCCCCCTTGTTTCAACATCAAAATATCAGCGGCAGAGAAAGAGGAAAAGCAGATTTTCAGCTCTCCTACCCACCGTGTGTCTCATCCTCTCAGCTTCCTTTTCACTTTTTCAAACGCGCACCGCGGCTGATTGCATCAAAGCCCAGCCTCGGCGTCCTCTCCCTTTTGCTCTCTGACTAATTTTGATAGCAAAAGACTCATCTGTCTCTCCTTTTATATTTTTAGGCGGCACAGTCATGCCGGATTATGTCATGTTTTTTCAGGTGTGCTTTTGAAAAAAAAAAAAAAAAAACAGGTCGATGGGGACGAGCAGTCTCCAGCGACGGCAGCTTACGTCCCACAGAGACAAACCCGGTCTCTGCTGTGTGGGGAAAAATTGTCCTACTCATTTCTAATCTGACTTTGTGTTCACGGTTCTGGTCGGAGGCTAGAAAATTGTAGTCGGAGGCTGGCTGCTGCTCTTGTCACAGGCCCCTGAAGGCACCCCGGGGTTTCTACATGTGACAAACACAGTCACACTGTCGATGTCGGTGTAGCAGGGGATGCTAAGTAATTATTTGAGCCTGTACTTGTGCGCAGAGTGTGGTTTGTTTGCTTAAGGTTTGTGTTTTTTAATAAATAAAACCAGCAGTAATAGTGAAACTCTGAATCAGAATGAGAATTACTTTGATCGATGGCCCTTTAAAGGTGACATATAAACTCATAGCAGTGGGTGGAGGCGTTGGCAAACGGCTCTTTTTCTTTTTTAGGTGCTGTCTGTGTTAAATAGTTTTATCCTCACACTGATATTTTATCTGTAACTTACAACCAAGAGATCATTTTTATATATTTATGTCACTATCTGCAATTCTACAGTGACATTTAAAATACACTTTGTTGTTGTGATGTGACTCATTTTGACATTAAACTGATTCAGCTAAATTACATGATGTCAATTTTGACAATATGAGCATTATCACGAGCTTTAATTTGAATTATAAAATTATTTGTCATATTGAGAGAGAAGGTGATAGTGAAACTCTAACACGACATTTATTTGTGTCGAATTTCTTTCTCAGTTTGATTCAAAATGTGCTGCTTAGAACAACATAAGCACCAACGTGTGTGTGTGTGTGTGTGTGTGTATGTCGACATGCAGCTATGTACTGTGACTGTATTTTGTGTTAATTGGTGTCAGGCTTGTTTTCTTCTTATAAATAAATCCATAAGTCATACTGAAACTGTGATGCTTTGGAGTGATAATATTACCAGTGCACCAGGGGAAATTTGCCTTGCTGTGAAATGTTCGGTTCTCTGACAACCCACTCAGTTTCGACTGGAAAAAAATAAAATCTTTTAACCTTTTCAGCAACAACAAATGCATGCAAACGAAGAAGAAGAGAGAGAGAGAGAGAAAAAAAAACGACTTGAATGTGGCTGAATATTGTCACTGCTGCTGTTAAAAGTAAAAATCCTGCTGTCGATCGTTTTGCAGGATCACCCTCGTCATTTCAACTCGCACTTTGACTCACAACTTTTTTTCTTTTTCTTTTTTTTTTTTTTTTTACTTATTTGAGCATTTGCGTATTTTTAACTCCTGTATTTCACATCTCTGTACCATACATGTGTGTGTATGGATGCGTGTGTGTGTGTGTGTGTGTGTTTGATCATTTCTCTCTGGTTTATTTGTGACTGAGATGAGCAGTTTCAAAATGACACTCATTATATTTCACAGCACAGTTCATGTGAGCTCAATGTTGACGATATTTATTTGGTCTGATGACCCTGCTGTGACACTTTAATTCATGATTCAGATTTTTTTTTTTTTTTTTTTAAGGGAAACTTGTTGCTACTCTCTAATTACTCATTTAACTGCTGTAGTTTTGACTGTATATTCCTTTGTTGACGACCTCAGTGCCATTTAACATTTTAATCATCATGTTAAAATTCATTTTGAGGAATTTTTACAAAGAGCTTTTAAAATATTTTGGCATTTTTCCAGTTTTTCACTGCTGTAGTTAGTTAATTGTTGTGCTGGGTGTTAAATCCATCATTGTTTTTGTTTTGTTGTCATTCAGTAAAATTATTCGCATCATAATTTACATTATAGATGCTGTGTATTAGGGCTGTCACAGCTAATGACACTGACACATTGGTCATTGTTGTTGCCACTAATTATTAGGCCAATGACTGTTGTTGTGGGAGTTGTGTGAAAACGGCTGCGTGCTGTAGAGTCGGTGAGAGATATTAAATGTCAGACCTTATATATTCATTTTGCCCGTTGTGAGAGGAGATGATAAATAAATATAAACATGTTTATGGTTTCAGTTAGACGGTGTTGCGAGCTCAGAGTCCGTGGGTGGCATCACTTTGTTGCCATCAGTGACTGTTTGACTAATCACCGAGCTAACTTGTTCCGTGTGTGATGTGACTGAGCATATATGTGTGTGTGTGTGTGTTTATGCAGTTAACCTTTATGTACAGGTTTGTGTGTATGAATGGACAGCACCTGTGCGGCATGTCTCTATAGTCTATTCATGTGTGTGCACGTGCAGACAGCACATAGATCAGTGTGTTTTTGTTTTTGTGGTTGTCTATTCCTGACTGCTTTAGGGGTTCTGTGTGTGTGTGTGTAGTGTGTGTGTGTGTGTGTGTGTGTAGTGTTTGTTTGTCTGTACAGTCTGTGTACGCTGTGTGTAAACGTGTGTGTATCTGGGTATGTCTGCTGAT
>OMNW01029228.1:8189-42158 GCA_900303245.1 Selene dorsalis | reverse complement strand
TGTAAAATGTGTATATGTACATGTACATGTTGTGACTATATATGACATACTGTATATTTACATTATAATTGCAAGTTTTGAGCCCACTGTATCACTCTAATCTCCACACATACAGACAGGCTGTAGGATGGATGTATGTTTATAAAATGTGTCTACCATAAAAGCATATATACATCCATACAGTAAGTATAGCTTAAACACACATGTAAATACATGAAATACATGTTCCATTTTTTTTTTAATGGGGTTTATGTATATATGATTTTATCCTATATGCACATATATGTCCATACATTACATTTGCATGTGGGCTCCCAGGCTCCCAGGTCCTGGTTGGATGTTTTGTTTATAAAACTGGCACAATAACTGAGTTCTTTTCTTAACTACAGTAACAAAGCAAACAGGACTGAAATACTGGTTTAAGACAACATGGAAAATCAAACAGAGTCAGAGTCAGCAAGTTGAGCTATAACTGAAAATCCACGCAATCAGGTGGAACAGAGCACAGAGGTTATTGCTTGAATCACTCATTATTACTGAATTACAGTGTTATTGAAAGAAGCTGGAGGAGGACAGGCACAAAGATCAGGGCAGATTTGGTGAGAGTCAGAGAGTCGGACTCATTAAACCTCAGAAGAAGAGGAAGAGTGTGAGGAAGAGCCCTTTGTGTCGACCCCTCACAGAAGCTTCATTAAAGAAAACAACTATCTAATAATTCCCTGATGGAGCCGTGGTGGAGTGTAGTCCTCGGTTTCAGCCTCACAATCGTTTCATTAGGACTAATGCGCCTTCTCAACAGGGGGGAGGCTGAGCTCAAAGGAATTTGTGGGCTCCGTGCTGGGGTCCGGGTGTGTTTGAGTTCATTGCCAACTGAGGCAGCTGGCTGCCTTCACCTTGAACTGATCTGTTGAAACTTGCCCTCCACACGCACTCACACACACTTACCTCTATACAATAGTATAGAGCTGATCAGTCCTAGTTTAAGCCGCACGATGCTGCCTCTGTCCACTGCTGTTGTAGTACGGCGTTGTAGTACGACCTGGTGTGAGAGACAGACTGGTCTCAGGTCAGACCTTTAGGAAACATACGTCTACCCGTACAGATATGTCATATATCACATTTTTATTCCTTTATCAAGAGTGAGGTTGTCATATCTGTCACCTGTATGGAGATATATCACATTCAGAACATATGAATATGACATGCCTATGATAAAATGTACATTCAAAATACCTATAAGATGAGTTTTTTGACAGTAGCTGCAAACATAGATGTTAATATATATTTTTCTGATTCTGGGGAAGTGTCCTGACTTTTCAAAATATCAATATCATATGTATTATAATTGCTCTTATTACTAGTTAATTGATAAATACAGTGGAGAGAGAGAGGGACTGACATGTCTGTCCAGTTTGGCACTTAGTTAACTTTACATTGACAGTTTTACATAAAACATATTTGATTTGTTTATGAAACAAAAAAAAGCAGCTTCTATTGTACAGTAGACTTTACTTCATACATGAGGTAATTCAGAGCAGCTTTACAAAGCAATAAAACAACAAAGGAAACAGATTTACACTGAAGAGAAAAGATGTCAAAGAAAAAAAAAAGTCAAATTAATTTCACCATTTAAATGATCAAAAGATCAGACAAGAGGAGCAAATGATTTCAGATGGAGTTTAAAGATAAGATGGTCGTCATTACAGGGTGGAGTAGGCAGTAAAAAAAAGGAAAGTTTTTAGCTGTGATGTCAAACTGGTTGGGGGCGGGGCTTGTCTGACATCATCTGTTGCAGGATAACAGACAAGAGTGGAGCTGCAGAGTCTGCTGTTCTCCCTCACACTGTGTTGCTGCTCACAATCCAAGACAATTTGATCTGCTTCATGCATTTCATTTGTGTGATCCAAAATCATAACAGGGCTCTTTGCATACAGAGACACCTGTATACACATATTGATTTCCTGTGACTCCACTACTCTAAACAACTTAGACTGAGAAGATGTATAAAACAATAAGTCTGTTGTTGTGTTTGTTATTGAATGTCTCACTTACTAACAACTTCTATCTGCAATCAGAGCCCTGCCATGACTAAAGGGGATCAGAGGGGGAGGATGAGAGACGGAGTTGTGTGTGTGTGTGTGTGTGTGTGCATGGTTGGTGGAGTTATGAAATAAATAACACCCCCTCAAAGCAGGACAATGGTTCCCTTGTTTACCACATTTGCTTCTTGTTCAGTGTCTCAAGGAGATTTGGCTCAGTCTAAAGAATAACCTTGATTTGCACACCGCCCTGTGTGTATGTGTGTGTGAGTATCTGCCGCTGATAATGATGACCATTCTTTTGGCCTTTAGGACTCCATCATCCATCGTCAGAATCTACTTTACTTTTCAGGGTGTTGCTGAAATCTGACAATGGAGTGAACACTTAGAGCTGAGTGGTGCTGGCTGCTGTGTCACTCAGTGCAGAGGTGTGTGTGTCTGAGGAGGGAAACCTGACCTCACACCTCTGTGCTCTGCTGAGTTTTGTCCAGAACGTCTCTTCATCTGTCACTAGTCACTTTTGAAAAGTTTCTGATTGAGGAGCTAAGTCGTCAACACTGACCGATGACGACTTTACCCCGTGTATGGGGTAAGTTGAGCATAGGAGCGGGGTAGGTTGAGCCACCCTCCTCCTTCCCCTCCATCCATCGCCCACCTCCCCCTTTACTCAATACTCCACCTCTCCAGGTTGCAGGTGAACCCACACTGCGGGGATCTTCTCTCTGAGCCACCGACTTTTGTGATGACATCATATCCTGATGAAGAATCCATCATCTTTCTCTTTGAAAGTAAAGCTTGGTCTATCATAAACAGCTTTACCTCTTCTCAGGAACTTACTTACTATCATCATAAACATCCAGAATCTGGATTTAATAATCAGGACATATACAGACAAAATACACTCATTAAATGTACAGGGCAGGTGGCTCAACTTACCCCTGAACTACCATATTGACTTTATTAGTCCCCACAGCTAAAATGATGCACTTTCATGCTAAGTTTACTACCTCATGTTGTAGCTCATAGATACCACAACTCATGTATAAAACTAATGTATCATTATCTCTTTTGGCCTAAACACAGTTCTCAGGAAACTTCTGATCGACTGAATTCACTTTCAAGAGAGAAAAATGTTTTTTTCTGGACATAAATGTCAAACCACTTTACCCATGTGGTTCTTAACTTCACAGACTGCATGGAATGATGCCTTCCTCCTAAATATTTGGTCACATGCTCAATTTTTCTTATGGTTCCCTAGCAACAAGGGTTGGCTCAACTTGCCCCTATGCTACTTACCCCACTCTCTCCTATGAATATCTATCTATATGATGATTTTTAACATGGAATAAAATGTTGCAAGATTATATGCAAATAGTCATTTAATTGAACTTATTTAAGTTTAAACAGCATATATCTGAAAACTCTATTTGCTTACATTTTTATCATACATGTATATATATATATATATATTTATCATAGACAATATACACCAACAGATATAAATGACAAGAGCATCTTTCATGATATTTACAGTGCCACTGTGTTATATACATATATATATATATATATTCCACACTGTGTTTCTTCTTCCTGCAGATAGAGGACACATGATTTGCTGTTTCTCCCTCAGTGGTTAGGTGGACTAACGTGCTACACATGTTCCACTGTTCACATTTATTTACATCTTTGTTCTCTTCCACCTCTGACTGTTTATTAGATTTGTGGCCTTGCTGTTTCCAATTTTACAGACCGTACTGAGACATATCACTGCTGCAGCTTCTGTTTCCCCCATGCAGCGTTATCTCCCTCGCTCAGTCTCAGCCTCTCCACACACTCAACACCCGGACATCCCTCCACTCACTGATGCAAACTCTCAGGGTGCCCGATACGACTGCAGCAAACTGTGATGGAGTTTTGTGGAGGAAGGAACACGTCTTACATTATCATATCTCTTCACTTCCTGTTGTTCGGCATGGTAATCATCCTTCCTGTCGGGTAAAGCAGCGAGACAGCTGATTGGCCTGTCAGATAGGTATCTTGTCTGGTGATGAGTGCTTGTCTCAGATGCCTCGTGGACTCTCTGGCTCTGCAGCTTTATCAGCTTCTGGAGGAGGTGTCTCAACGTGTAGTCACTCACTCTAAACAGCATTAAACAACAGCATCCAGTGTTTTTCTGGACAGCGGCATCCCATCCTCTGAACTCCTTTGGCAAAACCATTGACTAGACACAAGCTGCACATCAGCTCACCTCACACTTTGATGCACTTGTGATGCATAATGGTGAACACAGGAAGCAGAAGTTAAACACAAGCAAATCACAAATGTCACAGTTTAAACCCAACAAGTCAAACCAATAGAAACATCAATAATAACAAACACTCAGTGGTGTTTTTATCATGATTGGCTTGTGTATGACTTGAGTACGGCTCTTCTGAGGTGTGTGCTCCGTGTGTATTGGTGTGTGAGGTTCACAAACTTCACAAACCATGAAGGGTCAGTGCACTGATGATAATGTTAACATGAGATTAGAGCAGGAAGGGTCAGGACTGAGATGTCCGTCTGTGCCTGAATGCCTCTGACAACAACACACTGTTGGTTGTTGTCTTCGTGAGAACCAGAAGAAGATATAGTATTAAAATCTCAGAAAAACAATGTTTAACATTGCAATTTGTTTGTGTGGTTGCAATTGAAATGACTGTTTAAGTCCCTAACATACAAAAACAGAACAATAACAGTGGTTCATGTGGTAATAAAGCCAAACATGATTTTAAGGAGCTGTTGTGATAACAGAGGTGTTATTAGAGAGGTGAAGGGAAACAGACAGCAGCAGAGGATGTCAGGTCCGCTCTCTACTGCCCTCTGCTGTCTGGGGAAAACTGTCAGCCCTTGATCCACATGCCAGGTTTAAATGGGGTTTTTACTCAGGAACACAGAGATGAGTAAAGCCAGTGTGTGTGTTAGAGACCCAGCAGAGATGGGAGTGAGCTGGGAGTGGGCCGGGCGAGCGGCTGCCGGTCTGGTCCGTCAGGCCACGGCTGCTGTGGCTGCTCCGGCCAGAGCAGAGGTTAAATGAGAGCACCCAAGGACTGAGCATGATTTATTCATATCAGTCCAACTGAGGGCCAAGTCTTTTTAAATGACAAGAGCATCATTCATGATATTTGCAGTGCCACCGTGTTGGCTGCTGGGTAAACTCCTGGCAGCAGCTTGTCATCTTGTTTACAGGAGGGGCTGTTTGTACATCCAAGAAAATCTCTGTAGCTTTTTGTCCCGTCAGGACTCAGGATCATTTAAGGTATCACAGAGTTACAGCAGACAGATCAATCTGTCCGATTAGTGAAGGTTCTCAAAGCAGTAAAGACGTGACTTATGTTGGCTGGTTGCTTTTACAGACGTGTAGGAGGAAACCAGACTACATGATAAATCCAGTCTGATTCATGTAACTGGATCAGATTTCTGTCACAGGTGACAGCACCTGTGTGACAGAAGTGTACATACTTACCTGAACCTGGCCGCCATGGTTAGTCATGGATTTATCAAATCTATCAAATCAGACCTGACTCCTACTGATTCAAACACACTTATTTTTCTCAGCAACCACCACTGATGTAATGTGTCACATAGACACACCAACTGATACTTCCCAGCACAGCACAACCCAAATTATATCAAGGACTAACTAACACATCCTCACACATTTCTTTACACACTGACATGATTTACAAATTTTTTCAAGATTTTATATACATATTAGTTTTTTTATTTTTATCCACATGATATACTCTGTTCTTAGCTGAGGGAGCAACTGCATTTACTGATTTCCCAATATTTGATTCTGATTCAACCTCTTTGTGCCTGTGCATCTTCTAGTTTTTCCAGGGACACAGCTGGTGACGAGAGATGAGCAGGACTTTGCTGTTAGAGCCCAAGGCCTCCTACTGAGATCAGACCGGCCCCATCTTTAGTGTCGTCAAACTCTTCTTCAGACATTCTTTTATCTGAAACAGCTTTAACAAATGTTTGATATTTAGTTGCATTTTCATTTGTTTTGAGAAATTAGAATAGTTTTAATAAGTAAGTTTAGTAAGTTGTAACTTTATTAAGGAAAAATGATATATCAAAGTTTTGAATTAACATTATTATTGTTGTTACATAGTGTAGTCCATTCCTGATGAAGACATCAGGATATATATAGACTATATATATATATATATGTGTGCGTGTGTGTGTGTGTGTATTAGTATAGTCCACTCCTGATATATATATGTGTGTGTGTGTGTGTGTGTGTGTATAAGTATAGTCCAGTCCTGAAGAAGACATCAGGATGTACATTATATATATTCTGGAAGAGACAAATGAGACAAGAAACTGCACAACAATTATGTTTTTTTTCATGTCCCAAACCACAAGAATCAGTTCACTGAAAACATTAGTTACCAGCGCTGTTGGGTCTTTCTCACTGAACTGTAACAGTGTTTACTCCTCATGATCTCCAGCCTCCAGAACAGGAAGTGCTGTTGCATCAACAAACAACCCAAACTCTGTTTAAGAGTCTATTTCAAAAGTTTCCTTGTTGACAACTGATGAACGTTGGTTTTTAACTGAACCACACAGTTACTCTGGAACTTGATGAGCCTGATTCTAGTGGTTTGAGCACAAAAGTCAGGGAAGTCTGTTAAAACAACAGGGAAGAAGTGTGTTTGTGCTCATGTGGCTCCATTAGTGTAACCACATGAGGCCTCAGGCCATCGGTTATGTGAGTACATCTCTAGGAATCGATCAATAACTACAATCACTCAGTCAGTGTTCTCCTGCATGTTTGATGTGGACTGACAGTGAGATATTTTCTGTGGGCGACTTTCTTCATTGGGCTCAAAGATTGGCTCCTCTGAACGACACATGGTGACAGGAGAAATGCTCAGCTGGGGAAAAATGGATCGATGTTTGGATCCATTTCAGATACAAAGCTGTGCAGAGGAACAGTGAGCGGGGAGTGTGCAGTACTGTGTACACTCAACCAACTGCTAAAAGCAGGACTGGAACATGTATTAACATTTTACAGCGAGTGGACACTGCTACATTGGATGCAGATGGAGGTTCAGCCTCACTGAGAGGTCAGCTGTCCTCCAAGCTAGGACAGCTAATCTTTAGCATTGATGTGCTATTCATGCTAATGCACTGCACAATTAAGTTGCTAATGCAATGTGTGAAAGCTAAAAAGGAGACTGAAATCTTCACTCAGTGAACCATATGTACCACTCACTCAGAGTGGTACATATGAACCTGTGTGGAGGTGACCCAGTGGCTGACCTGGTAGAGCATGTGCCACGTGCACTGTGTCCTCCCAGCAGCAGCCGAGGGTTTGAATCTGACCTGCTTTGCTACATATCATCCTCTGTGTCTCTCTCTCCACTGACCTACACCTAAATAAAAGGCAAGAAGAACATGACTGTTCCAACTTTTTTTGAAAAATGTGGCTGTCATCATATTCAAAAATCTTCATAACACGATAAAATGTCTCACTTTCAACATTTGAGATTTCTTCCTGCTATTTTCAAATGATCCTGTTGTGTTTGTACTGACATCTCACATTCCTAACGTGTGGTAGTAGTGGTAGTGAAAGGTCAAGTATAATCCCTCGTATATCTACTGTTTCCACTGTCAGTTTGGTTACATGACAGCACTTACACCATCAGCATTGTCATTTCCACATTTTCCAATCATCAGTATACTGCTGTTCATGGTCTCTCTCTTTCTCCTCTCAAACCTGTCGAGGCAGACCCCCCTCCCCAATCATCAGGAAGCTTCACTGAGCGAGACGCCTCCTCATGTCCGTCACGCTGAGCAGGAGCCTCGTTATCCGCTTCCACCTCCATCTGTCATCATCACTTCCTCAGAGGAGGTGTCTCTGTCTCCGTCTCAGAACATGAAGGCAGGAGTGAAGTGAAGTTTCCGTCTGTCTCAGTGACTCAGACAATTTTCACAAATTATCGTAAGAACTTTATTCAGTACAGTATTGTACAGTGATTACACAGCTAGTCCCACTGAAATAGACTCTCATTATACATCCTGACAAATAAATAAGCTCCACTTTGCTTCAAGGCTGTTTCAGACTATATACACATCTTTACTGGCGAATGATGAAAATGAGAATGTGCTGATTAAGATCAAAAGAACAACAAGTTTTAAATCTGTGACGATGACCGCAGTGGTTTCACCCTGTCATCAATGGCGACCTGTGGATAAACCTTCCATGTCTCATATAAAAATGACTTCACCAAACAGGCGTCGTCAGATAAAATAATGTGATTCATTCACTCAGGTTCATTTTCTCCTGTCTGTCGCCTCCTCTTACCGCAGAGATTACTGATATAAAAACATGTGACCTCCCAGCGGGATCAGTACAGTGATGACAGTACCTAATGCCTCAGTCATCTTTGGTGATAATCCAGATGTTTTGGTTTGAATAGTTGAATGAAAAATCCCATGTGAACTAAAACGTAGTGGATCAAATTGGATCTTGCCTCGTGAAGGGCTCCTGGTCACACAAAATACCACGGAGGACGCAGGAGCGAATGCATTTGCTCACGTATGATCCATCTGAACAAGTCTGTGACTCATCTGGTAACACAGCCTGACCTGTGAGCCTCAGATGCTGTTCCAGGAACATGTGTAACTCAGAGGCTTATTCCGTGTTTCCTGTCACCCTGAACAACAACACTCCTGTGATGAGCTGTTAACTTGAGGTCAAAGCCTCATGAAGGACTGAGGAAATGAAATGTAAGGTTACTGTCCTGTCTGATGACTACACTACAGAATCAGAACAACTGGTGTCATCTGTTCAGAGCCAGGTCACACACACACATACACACACACTGCAGCTGAAGGGCCGTGGTGTAACTGAACTAACATGGTCCTCTACGCTGCGTAAAAATGTGCACGGCCTCCGTCTTTTGCGTCATGTCCAGTATGTGCCTCTTTATTTCCTTTGAATTCCTCATGCATGTGAGGATAATGTGAATCCCGTGAAGGAAAAGGCAGGGCAGCAGTGACAAGAGGAAAACGACCCAGTAAAAAAGAGAACATTTTCCTACTGAGGCGAAGGAGCGAGAACCCTGCAGTCTGAGCTTTGTTCAAGAAGAAAGTGTCGTATCTGTGAGGACCTGCCAAAAGCACTGGGTTTGAATGGCAAAAAGCTGAGAACAACTAGTGTGTTGCATAATGTTGCACGGAGCGCAGATGTTAGTTACTTGCTTTACAGGCCGCTCTGGTAACAGGGAAGCTGCGGCTGGCATGCACATTCATATGGCACGGTTTAGTGCTGAGATACACTGGAGAACAGGGGGAACACTGTGTTCTGAGAGTGTGAGTGTCGCTGCCATCCACCCATCCACTATCTGCTGTCTGTCTCCACACACACACAGCTGTTTACCAGCAGCTCCAGTTCATTTAAAAAACAGTCTGTCGACTCGTCCTCGTCCTCCTGAGGCGAAGGAGCTGGAACAGTTAAATGAGGGAAGACTGAAATAGACAGAGAATAAACAATAGAGCAGAGCAGTAGCTGGAACCAGACTCAGTCCACCGCATATTGCGCTGAGTCCACAGATGGCTGCCAGTAGCCAAATATGGTATATAGCACTCAATATGAAAATGCAATTAGGAGCTAAGTCAGTGAAGTTTTCTTCTGGCAGCCTCCGTCTGTGACTCAGCTTTGTGGCTTTTCACGTCTGCAGTGAGATTACTGATTCAGCCTTAACATATTATGGGTGCTGAGTTATGTAGCGAGGGGATATAACCGCTGTGCACAGCATGAGGCTCAGCCCTTATAGCAGCCCCCCTCCCCCTTCTACGTTGCCCTGATGTCAGCATTTGGCTACCCCCTGCTCCGAACACTGGCAGTCTGTCGGTGTGTATTCCCTTTGGCTCGCCCCGCGTACAGAGCTGCGATTCTGCGCCGTGCCCTCGCACAACAGCTACCTTCTTTTCCTCATGCTGGTCTCCAAGCGGCCCAGTTCCTCGTAGGACTGGTAGAAGACTTCCAGCTCGTGGCAGCCCCAGCCCCTCCAGACACACAGGCACCACTCCATGTTTTCCTTATGAAAGCCACATACAACTGTGTCCTTTGCCACTAGTGCTGCCTCCTCCAGGATCCTGAGAGAAAGGGAGAGAGGGAGAGAGAGGGAGAGAGAGTGAGGGACGGAGGGAAGTAGATCGATTTTGCAAGTAGAAGAGGGGGATGCAGTGCAAAAAGAGAGAGTGAGCTAAAGTTGGTGGGACATCTCTGTGCACTGTAATTAGCTTTTCCTGGAAGCCAGTGGGCAGTTCTAGGGAGCGACTGGTGGAGGACACTGAGCACACTGTCAGCACAGAGGTTACTGTTTGTTTAAGAGCTGCTGAAGAAAAAAAAAAAAAGACGACATCTACTTTTGAACTCGGCCTAATTTATGAAGCCTGTGACACAAAGCATCTTAGGAGGAAGGAGAGCTTCTGCTAACCTTGGATCCTGAGCTCACTCACCCATGTATCACTGAGGAACAACCCTGAATTATGTTGTTCCATTGTTGTTTCATGTGTCTGAGCTGTATCATTATCCTCTCTGATGTTCACCTCCTGTGATACTCAGCCTCGGGATCGCGATGACACACACACACACACACACTGACAGACTCATTAAACAATAACTTGGGGGAAAATACGTTATGTTTAAAGCTGCTTTACGCCCCCTGATGATTACAACTACTGTTTGCTGCAAACCAAGGCCTGCGGGCCCAGTGACCCCTTGACCTCGGCTTTGACCTCCTGCCATGTCGCCTGCGTTACAGGTGCACCATGTAATAACTTCTTATTAAGGGCCCTGTTCTAGGTGGCTCTTTTATTGCCTGTTGCTAAAAGGCGAGGCCTCTTTGCTGAGGCTCACACAGAAGTCCTTTCTGTGGGACCAGCTGCTGGCAGCTTTACAGAAATAATTACAGACTCAGCGAAGCTCCATAAGTACATGATGAAGGATGTCGCTGCGCTTTATTGAGGCTGCATCGGTGGATTCACATGCAGCTTGTTCAACCTGTGCTGGCTCTGTGCAGCTCAGAGAAATAAGGTGGTTTTATGTTAGTAAGCAATGGTTCCTGCAGCCACACAACACGATCGTATCATATGCATGATAAACACGAGTTAAACCAACAAGTAGATGATCAGCCTGTTTGTGCACAAGCCAGTTACGTGTGCAGGTCTCTGTGTTTTATACACACTGTTTTTTTGTTCGGTGAACCAGAACCTCCACAAGCCCTGAAATTCAAACTTGGCTCAGAGCTGCAGCCGGTTTGTGTCTGATTCATGTCATAGTGGATCAAAGACCCCCGCTGCACCCTCTGAACATGGTCATACTTCACCTCCTACGCAGAGCGGCGCCCACTGAGAACCCTGCCACTGCTGAGCTTTATTATCATGTAGCACTCTCCTCTTATCAAGGACTTCAGGGGACATCAGCTCAGTGGAAGGTGCAAATTCTCTCATTTTAACACGAACCCACATGAAAATCGCTGTGTTTTTATACTGATGCCACAAACTGCCTGGACATTTAATAGGTTACCTCATGATGGGATTGTCCTTATTGTTGTTTTTCCAGCTCATTTAAACTGCATTACTGAATCCCTCATTACATGGTTTTACAACACTTCATGACTCATTCAGTGCTAAGCAACAACTGTTCTTACCAGGAAGTGAACTCACCCTAAAGAGGAACATCCAGGTGGACTGAGAACAGCGATGACACGCCCCCTCAGCTGGTCGCCATGGGACTGTATCTCGATGACCATCATGTCACCCCCACGCCTGCCCGAGGATAACACATACATTAACAAGGCCGTTTCACTGCGTCTATCTATCCACAGGAATGTATGGAGATCAGATTTCACTTCACACATATGACACGGTGAGTTTGTCAAATTATTTTCCCAACCTCCTGGGCCTGGGCTGGTACCAGGCTGCAGCGTACTCACTACCAGGCTGCATGGAAAGGACACATTCATTTTAAATAATTTTTTACATCTGTAAAATACAGCAGCTGTCTGATAATATTTACTGGTTGTCTGCAGGACCCAGCTGGGGACCACAGGTGCCCGGGCTGTTAGAGCTGACCTTCCAAACTGTAGAAGAGTGGAGCCACTCAGCTCGGATCACACAGGCTCCAAACACTCTTTTATTGGAAAACTTTTATGAATGATATGTTGTTGTTGTTGTGTCCTATTTATTAATTTGTGTGATTTCTTTGTCCCATCAATATTTTCATGTAACTCACTTCTGCTCAATGATCTGTTCCAGTTCCTCTTTCTGTAAAGCTCTTGGTAACATTGTTAAGAATAGTGCTACAGTATATAAACAAAGTGCATTATGATAAGTAATGTTATTATTATTGTTGCAGCATTTAATCACCAATCACTGTTAATCACCATATTTTTATTTTCCAT
Organism: Selene dorsalis; assembly: GCA_900303245.1. Lineage (NCBI taxonomy): Eukaryota > Metazoa > Chordata > Actinopteri > Carangiformes > Carangidae > Selene > Selene dorsalis. Next base: position 29,656 of record OMNW01029228.1, on the reverse strand, counting down.
ACATCATTTATTGTTGTGTTCATCTGCTCTCTGGGTGATGAGGGGCTCAGTGCACACACACCCAAAAAGAGATATTGTGTATTCTGGCGCCTGGTGTCTTTTATCTGGTTAAGCTGACACAAATTGTTATGCAAATTTGTTAGTGTGTCTGACAGCAGAGAAATGCTTGGGGGAAAGCTGCTCTGACTTACGTTCAGAAACAGGAAAGCTACATGTCACCAGGTCTTTAAAATGCTGATGTTACATGTGTTATTGTGTTTATTTGCTCTGCATTATATTAACATTCACTTCTTGCTATAACAGTGTCTGTATGTGATGTTCAGTATGTTGTACCTGGGGATCCACAGACTTCCCTCCACTGTCAGCACCTTGAAGGCCTGCAGCTCGGGCACCATGGAGTTGACTGTCTCTTCCGAGTCAACCGGATCAGGACTGACGGACGCCTGCTGATCCTGGTCGCTGCCCGGCTTTTCCCAGTCAGCTGGTGGCAGCGGCAGCGGTGGACGCTGCGCGCCGCTGTGGGTGGCTAATGAGCTGCTGTCAGCAGTGCCGGAGCAGTCGGACCCCAGAGGCTCCAGGGAGCAGCTGGATGATATGGAGCAGTAATCCATCAGTGAGTCCTGATGCTGGATGATCTGAGTGCCCGCCTCCTCGCTGTAGATCAGCGTCACTTCTCCATTGGTCCATTCCAGCTTCTCTTCCTGGTCCGTCGTCTTGAGGTCGGTGGCTGTCGCCGTGGTAACCCCTGCGGGGCGCTGCACGGTGAAGATGTCTCGTAGAGGGCTGCTGTCCCTGCAGCTGAAACAGGAACAGGAACTTGGAAACAGCCACTGAAACGTTTTTCTCCTGTTCAAACTGTAAAGGCTCAGAGTGGAGCAAAGACCTTGCCAGGGACAAACTGTTTGATATTTCTGCACTGGTGCGTTTGCCATTTAGTTCCCCTACACTATGTGAAAACTGATAGATGTGTGATACACCTAAAGTCAGTCAGTAATGTGAGCTGGTCCGCTGCTCCACTCACCTCCAGTAAATGATCCCTTTAACAGGAAGTCAGAGTATAAATTGATTTTATTTGACCTGAAGCAAAAAATATATCGACCACATCACCATGGCGGCCGTCCTGTACGTTACAGCTCCACTCACCAGTACTTGGCACAGAGCTCGTAGGAGGTGGCGTGGTACAGCAGCAGGGTGTTGGTGTGGTCGTCCAGGGTCCACACAGCCTCCTCTCCCCACAGACTGAAGCTGGTTGCCATGGATATGATGGAAGACGGCGGGCTGTAGGGCTCCAGCCTTTGAACAGCCGTGAGACTCAGACAGTCAATGACCAGCAGACCCGGACCATTGGAGAACCACAACTGAGACACACAGGGGAGGGGGGGGGTGGTGTTAACATGAGGTGGTGACGTCTTCTTCTTCATAAAGTTCTGACTGATTATCTGCTCACCTGGGAGCCTCTGCTGACGAGAGCCATGCTCCTGACTGGGTAGGGTCTCTGCCGGGGGTCTGAGTCCTTCAGACCAAACACCGTTTTGTTGAGGGTGTGTGAACACAGGTAGGTCTCCCCCTCCAGAGGGAGGTCGTCCACCAGGCTGTACACCGCCACCAGGCCGTCAGACATCCCCGCAAACACCCGGGCCAGACTCTGAACAGGTAAGGAAGATTTACATTTACATTTTATTCACGTGAAAGGTTTCATGTTGCATTGTTTAAAAGTTGTAAACCTCCTAAAACAGAAACAGAGCTCCAGACTAGCTGAGTCGGGAAAACCCAGAAACAGAAACTGCACAATCCAACATCTTTTTTATTCTGTTTTATGTGAAAAGAAGCTTCAGCAGTTTGAAGTCATCTTTTTAGTTTTGTTAGAATGAATGTTTTTCCTCCACAGTGTTCCCTTTTGAAGATTGTGGAGGAATACATCTCAGTGCTTACTGTGAACCATCACGCAGTAACCAGGACAAAAGGCCCTGAGAGCTCAAAGCACTGCAGCTTAAGGAAACACACAGAACCACAAAAAGACACCAACACATTCAGAAAACATCCTCATCAGTCAGTCTGTAAACACGCACTAAGTATTTGCAGGTGTATCAGTGTGCCTATTGTATTTTATACTTATAAAGTGTGGCCAAGCAAATTTCTGTCAGCAGAATTTCATGATATATTTAACATAGAAGAATACATCATATTATTGAATGTCCCCATCCATAACCCTATGTATCATGTCATGGGTAGGCTGTAATTCAAATTAAAGTTGAATTTAATTTATACAAGCTGTCACAACATTACTATTTATCGTACTGATGGAAATTTGCTTATACACACTTTATATTTTCATACCACTGGTCACTCATTGAAATGGACAATTCAGTCCTTAATAGCAAAGAGCATGATCATAATTCATTCCACTCATAGATACCAGTCAGTACAGGTCGGAGAATGACGGCCCTCCCCCTCCGGCACCACCCTCGCCCTAATAACACCTGGATTCCATCATTTACACTTCAGAAGGTAACCTGGTCAAAGCGTTTACATGTGGCCTAGCAGAGGGTCAGGGGTCAGAGGTCAGAGAGGGAACAGCAGTACAGACAATAAAACAACTTTTCCCACAAAACCTTCCTTTGGTGTCTCACACACAGTTGTGTTTACGGCAGTGAAATGTTTTAGGTGTGACAGGTCAGCTTTTCAAACCGCTGACAGACACAGTGATGACCCATAAGACAAGGATACAACATCCTGTGTGTGTGTGTGTGTGTGTGTGAGTGAGTGCATGTTGTGTTGGAATGTGAGCTGACCTGTTCTAATGCTGGGACAGGAAACAGACAGGTGATTACGGCCGGGCAGGAGAACTGTCTTTGGGGTTGACTGAGTGGACACATGTCCTTCAGGCTGTAGATGAACACTTCCTGCTCCTGTGGGACGAACACACAAAAAAACAACAATGAACACACAAGGAATCACTGTGTTTCCATTTGACCTGTCTGTTCATATCTATTTTATTTGTGGATTCAGGGGGATATATGTTGAATTTGTGCCAACAATGTATGTAGTCATTCCATGACCTGATGGGACAGCACCAGTCTGAGCTCTGTTCTCTGTGTTTTCTCATTTGGATGGTTTTTAAATTGAATTTGGGAATTCAAACAGTTTGTGTTCAAGTGCAAACATTTCCCATCCAATGAATTAGAGCTTTACAAACACCATCTCCTCCCTAAACACTGATCTAATTTCAGCTTCAGCTGTTTGTGCATCGGGTGTTTTTCAGGATATAAATTATGTGAAAAAGAAAAAAAAAAAAAAATCAGGCATTTGAAAAGTGGTCCCTGACATGTTGGATATTCTAAACTATCTTAGCTTAAGAAGAAGAGGCGGGTTAGGTGTTATGATGGGTGGTGTGTACCTCAGTGGCCACCCACAGAGTGTTACACATCTTCATCTGACTGCTGATCCTGCTGCCTGGACACGACATCCTCTTCACCTCCATCTGGCCCTTCTCCACATTCACCACACTGTAGTTCCTATTCAACACACACACACACACACACGCATACACGCACACACGCACACACGCACACACACACACCAATACATATTAGGTGTGGGACAAAACATCAACATGGAATATAGTTTATAAATATTATATTACTCCTCGGCACACTAACAACACATGTCAAAACTTTTGTGCCAAATGCTGGATGACTGATGGCAAACAAGCAAACAGCAGGAGAAGACAAATCACAGAGGTGCTGCCATCTTTCAAGTGGAAGGTCTGAGCCTCCACAACACCTCCCAACACATACATACACACACACAGCCTGGGATGTTGTCTTGCATACAAACACACACTCGTGCACTTAAACACTTAAGTGCTGTGTCAGCAGCCACAGCAGGTCTTTCACTCTCACACACCAACACACACCTGGCACGAGCTCACGCAGGCTTCATGACGAGGAGTGGACGGCTCAGCAGTCTGCTGCTAATGAGACTGAACGTAGATACGCACAGATATACACACACGCACACTGGCCGTTTATTGTTTTTGAGAGCAAAGTGTGTAGTTTTGCATTATTTTATTTTGAACACTTCTGTTGCTGTTCTGTTTCCTGTACGCCCAGCCTTCTGCTACTTCATGGCCTTTTTAAAACAGGAGTGGAAACAAGTTGCAATCACTGTGTGTGTGTTAATGAGGCATTAAGCTAAGACTGCATTTTGTTGTAATGTTGTTGACTTATGAAAACTGACTTGACGCTGCAGTGAATAAATATATGATTCTTGCTCTTTTCTCCTTCACTTCCAGCTGCATCACAGATTATTGTCTTGTATCAACAGATAGATCCAGAAACAGAGGAACGAGGTGTGTGGTAAATAGCAGCTTTAAAATGTCACATCATCTAAATGTGGACAGCCGTCAACTCTGGATCACATCACCAACTAGATCAAATTATCTCCAGACACAGATTCCTTCACAACAAAGGTTAAGTGTTGGCTAAAAGCAAAGCAGAGCTGTGACTATATTTAGGCTGTTGCATCCATTCTTAACTGTTTTTGTTTGACTACTTGTAGTTTGTGATACTGTTGTTGATGTTTTTAAGAGTGTATTTTTGTTTTTACTATGTTTATTCCACACATGTAACAGCTCAACCCCTTCTGCAACCCAACTTTCATATCCTGTTTCGAAACCATTTTAAGTTGAATCAACATAAATAAATAAACAAAACAAAACTCACAATATTTTTTTTCATATTAAAGAAAAGCAGTGATCAGACCAACCGGTTGTCCTTGTCTCCGCTCCAGAACACGGCGCTGTGTCCCTGCAGCTGGGACAGGAAGAGCTGCGAGTGGCTGTCACAGGGCAACGCATACCTGAGGCAGGGGAAGCTGGGCTCCTGCATCTGCCTCACACACTGCATGGCCACTGGCCTCTGCGAGTACACACACACACACACACACACGCAGTAGACTTAGATATCTAATCACAATCAACATCTCAACAAATGTTTGCTTTATAAGGAACTACAATTTAAAGTGATGAACTCTCTATGTGGCTCTGTTTTATATCAGAGTGGAAACGTGAGGTCTGGAAGATGAAAACTACTCCACTCATTTACATAACTATGCTGATCATTATTATTATCACCCTTTTCAGTGATCTGATTGGTTAGTAGTGGTCATCTGACATTTCCTCAATAACCTGAAATCTGCTCGAACAGGGTTCAGGTCTGTTGAAAGAGAGAGAGAGAGAGTGGGGCAAAGAGAGGTCGAGCAATCGTGTTTCCACTGTCCATAGTTCTACAGTGAGGACGTGAGTAGAGTGTGGTGGTCAGGTACATTTGTCCTCACACATGTCAGGATCTCCCCAGATCTCAAATGTGTCCTGAACGCATCTTGGGTGCATTCATACCTAAACCTAGAGCTGAGACAGCTGTTAATGCAGGTCTTACAAAGGGTATACAGCGTGGAGGATCCACACTGTCCTTGTAGTTCACTAGACCATCTAACCAGGCTGGAGTTAATGACCCTGTGTGACTGCGGTGATGAGAATTCATCACTTCCCTGCGAAACAGGGAGACCTTGGTGTTTGTGGTTTGGGGGGCTGACCTTCTCAGGCTTGGTGTCCCAGCATTCAGTCAGCAGGCTGTGAAGGCAGTAGAACTGAACTTCCTCTGGACTGCCCAGCACCGGCCGTATACCTTTGGAGAGCTTCTTTGCTATCTGGAGCTGGTGCTGTCCCAGCGCCGGCCTCCGCCCAGACAGCAGCTCATACAGCACCATACCGTAGGAGAACATGTCTACCTGCAGGCGGAAACACAAGAAGCACAGAGGTCAGGCCAGAGTTACATCTGAGGTGGTGATTCAGGACCTTCAGTCAGACTTGAACACAGTGTTGTCACCCATGAAATATAGCCTTGGATTTGAACGAGCATTTGGCTGAAGGTGAGTTATGCAATATACCAGCAATGTTGATGAAATGGACGGTAAGAATAAGATGAAACCGATGTGATCCCTGAGGGGGCAACGGGCCACAGCAACAGTAAACACGAATATGAGGAATATAGCAAACACACATTTGACCAAGATGCAATAAAAACAGTGTAAACTGCAGATAGAAAACAGGGAGACTACACAGGCCAGGAGGCCACTGGATAAACAGGTGGACTTTCACTGATAGTGATTTACACTGATTGACAGGTTGTGCTGCTCTGTCTTATCTTCACCAGCCCACACATGTTGTTTACTCAGGAGTCAGATTGAGATTTTGGTCCTCCTGGTTGACACTGTCATGGCCGTTGACTTCAAAGAACACCTTTGGCTATTACAGTTGAGGATGATATTATTAGCCCCCATTTCTGTGTGCAAAGTAAATTAATGCAAGCATTCAAAATAAAACTATGATGTGTGAAAATGCTGTGTTAAAAAATCTTTGCTCCGTTTAACAGCACTTGGGAAATACTTGCAAAAAAGTGAAATTTCATGTACAATAAAAAAAAACCACAAAGATCAAACTTTAGTTTTCCATCTCCTCACTGAACACATCCTTGAAACCCATATCTGAGGACCAAAATACCCAAGTGGATACCATACTCCCCTGCCCAGTCATTATCTGTGAAGGGTCACAGATAGTGATTGGGAAGGGGGGAGGACAGGCCCTGTGGAAATTCCCAGACTAGCTGTAAAAGGCAAACAGTGCTGCAACACCAGAAACACTCGACTACTTTTGAGGTGACATCACTTGGTTGTGGCTCCAGTCTCCAGACACACTTAAGGTCTGTGGGATGGTATGAAATCTCAAGGACTATGGGAAATGGTGGTAGACTTATATAAATGATGTTCCTCTCAACTCAATCTGAAGAATCTTCTCACTCGTCATTTGGTCCTTGATTTTTATTTCTGATATGAAGACCTTGGCGAACAACATATCTGAAATTCATTTGTTACATAAAACCTTGACAGGACGGCTACAGAGCAAGTCGCATTTTTTTTTTTTATCAGTATTGGAGGTATTCAGCAGTGTGGCATATGATAACTTTGGTTCGCGTCTGGGTTCCATTCATCCTGTCAGGGGTTATTTAAACATAATGACCACCTCACTCTGCATTATCGCTTATGTATGTGCTGCCTACATTATTGTGTCATGTGTCACTGAGAAAACAAGTCTACATCCAACACAACAACAAACTTTACAGGATGTAGGGTTTTCATTTCATGGGAAAGCATCGGTGCTGAGAAAACAAGTGCTATGCAAGTTGGGTGATGAAAAATGTAAACAATTTCCAACCGGCCACTACCAGTCCAACAACCTTTTTTTTTTTTTTTTTTTACAGCAAATACAATCATGGAAAAGCTAAACTGCAGACTCCTGAGATGGTGGAGTTGGTCAGTTGGCAGGGTGTGTTCAGGTGGAAGATGAGAGTATGGAAGGTAGCTCCTCAACACCCATGTAAAGCAGAAGCTGTAAAGAGAGAAAGACAGGCGGAGCAGCTGTCTGACATGAGAGAAAAAGTCAGATGGCATCAGATCAAGAAACCTCAAGGTTAATAGTGGAGTGGATAAATGTAACTGATGCAGAGCATGAGAGCTCACTGATGGAGAGCTGGCCCAGAGATAAAGGTGATAAATAAGAAAACCTGATGTTTTCCTTCTACTCCCCATTCTACCACACAGTGACATCACAAATAAAAAATAAATCTCCACACAGCTGCTATATCAGTGCCACTTAACCCACTTAATGTCTGTTATCTTTACAAGACACAGACTTAAAAATAGTTACTTTAGCCTGGACCGCTGGAACAGAAGACGTCACATTCCATCATGATCAGACAGGTTTTATCAAGAGTAGACCCTCTGCTGACAACAATCACACACTACTCACCAAAAACAGTCAAGAAGGAAAAATTATTGCCACAGTCAACGAGGAAAATGCATTTGATTTTGAGTTAAACGGATCATCCTGCAAATCCTACAGTCCTTTTTTGAGAATTCATTTGTGTATGTTAAGTTCTGCTTTTTAAGTCAGGTCAAATCAGTTTGGCCTTAATTTGTCCCACTCAGCTGTACATTAGTTCAACATGTCTTTCTATAAATCAGTCTTGTTGTTCTTGTTGTTGTTTTCTTTAAACCAACATATTGCAAATGAACATGAGATTCTATACCGCTTATCGGTGCAGGTTCATGGAGGGGCTGGAGCCAATCCCTGCTGACGTATACTGTGATGGCAGCTTACACCTGGACAGGTTTCCTAGTCTATCAAAGGGCCACATATAGAGACAAGAACAACGTGCACACACGTTATATTCACACCTACAGACAATTTGGAGTCACCAATCAACCTATTGTGAATGCATATGGACTGTGGGAGGAGGCTTGAGGATCTGGAGAGAACCCATACAGACACCGTACCCAAAAGGCCCCAGGCCAGGAATCGAACCCAACTCCCAGGACTTAACAAAGCAGTAAAGCATGAAGGAACCTCATTTCCATATCCTTGGTAACATTTACTAGGTCCATCTTAGCAGAGCACGGTTCTGACTGGTTAACTTGCCAATGAATGTGTATTGATTTGATTTGTATTGATCCTGCCATCTGCTTTATAGTTTCCTTTGTTTATACATGCAGTCTCCCTCCCCCAAACACACACACACACGCACGCACAAAATCGAATATTGTTTGTTTTGCCTTTGTTAGCTTTTGGACAAAGTAATTTTAAATTTATTCAATGTTGCACATGAACCTCATCTCATGCCCTCAGTCTATCAACAATGTAATAACCACAAGTTCCAATTGGAACAGTTTATAAGTTATCATGAATAGAATTAAATATTTCTTATCACCAAAACTATACTATAATATATTATTTACTATAATAACCAACAGATACACATCCCTATCTCCATCTTGTCACTGAGCCATGTTGATGTCATTCAAAACTATAAACAAACAGTCTGTAACAGGTTTCTAGTAGTGTTATTGCATATTGCCCATACCCTCAGTTGACAAACACATGTGACTCACAGCTGGCAACCATGTTCACAGCCATGAAGCTGCTTTTCATTTATCCCCCTGTTTCACTCTCGATTCCCGTCTCTCTTACTCCATCACCTATTCTCTCTCCAGTCTCGTCTGCATCTCATTAAATCAGTTAAACCTCATCAAAAAGTCAAATTAACGCCTAGGAGCAGAGCTCGTTTGATTGGCTGAGGTCAGCAGACTCTGTGGGAGAGGAGCTGATGAATGGAGCTGAGGGCTTATAGGTGGTTTCCTCTGCTCTTTGAAAGCTTCTCTACAGTGGCAGCGACCAATGAAACAGTAAACCCCAGTAAACTGTCTCCATGGGGAGAGCAGAAAGTCAGAGCAGCCTGATCAGGTCAGATACATCAGACCTACAGCAGCACTCACCAGTCCCCAGGCTCCCAGTGAGTTACACTGACTGCTGCAAAAATAAGTAATTTAAAGAGATATTAAAGGTCTAAAAACCATCGCAGTGATTTTTTTTTACGTCTCCTCTCTCATGCTTTACTTTGGAGATTGAGTAACAACAAGTTTGTCACGTGATTAATCAAGGAGTAATTGTTAATTTCTTAACCATGCTAGATTGGATATTCAACCTCAGTGCTACAGCATTTATCTTAGCTCAGATTTTTTAAAAGAAAGTTTGTGATTTAAGATGATTGTTAAGGAAATGTTGGCATCCCTTTTCCTCTGAGTTCTGGATTATATGAAGAAAGAAGAAATGTTTATGTTTGAAATGACCATGTTTTGTTATCTCTAGTGAAAGTAGCACTGGTACTAGTTTTAAAAAAGTCCTGAGCTGCAGCAGCCGTTTGTGTGGATGCAAAGGTCATCACTCTGCAGCCGTGGTAAAACCTGCATGGGACTTTGGCTTTTCCTCTTCCTTTGCCAATAAAGCAAACATATGGAAGTGATCAGACAGTAACATGCTACAGAAAGGAAGTCAACGGTCAAAACTAACAGCTCGCTAACTGTAAATCCTCTGGTGTGACAAGTCAAATAAATACAGAGGCAGGGGCAGCTCTTTGATCCCTTACACCCTCTGCCTCAAACAGGACATGATGGATCAACTAGATCTCTACTGCAGGATCACACACCCCTCCATGCAGTGCATGTACTGCAGTTAGTCAGTTATTAATTTGACATGTCAGGATCAAGTGACTTTATAAAGAGTTTCACATGCGATGGAGCTGGAGGGAAACTCACACAGAGGTAGAGAGCAGAGCAGCAAGACAGCGGCTGTAGTTTGACCGGGATCACTGATCCCCTTTGAAATAAACCTCAGCTGAGTTTGTTTTGAGATAATCCTCCTGTCTTCAGTCAGGAATGCAGACCATGAGAGGCATGAACATAGACTAAATAAAACATCTCACAAAAGGACAAGGACAGCAACATTAACACCATCACTAGCAACTAAAAGCCCAAATTTCAAGGGTTCAAATGAAAGTGGACCCTTGGCTAGTGAAGGTTTCGTTATTATTTCAAAATTAGTTTATGCACAAAAAAATAATTGGAGTTTAAAATGAGTTGGAGCGGTCGCTCAGTATGAGGGGTAAAGGCCTGACCACGCAAATGAAGAAGACTCCACACAAGGCATCGGTCTATCAGTGAGCTGTCAAAGGGAGATGGTTTGTCTAAACCAACAACTGAGTACAGTCAGAAGAAGTAGGTGGACACAGGATATGGTGAATGACCGAGGAGCACAAGCATGGTGAATGACTGGAAAATCATTTGCAATGTTTAGATAATTCTCTTTATGACAGATTGTCGGGACATGGAAGTACGTCTGTCTGAACCACAACTCTGATGATTCACCACACTGTGATGCTCCAGAGAATTGGTCTTGTGTTCCCTGTAGGTCTTTAGCTGGGTGGAGATGAGGTGCCATACTCTCAACAGGGAACATATAACCCCAACCACACCCCATTCTCATTATTACTGCCCTTTCCTTTCATTAAATCTCTGTTTGTTCCAGTTTGAAAAATAGAAAGTGAAAAGCAACTTGTATCAAAAAAAGGGAGGAGGAAAGTGTGAAGACAAAAAGGAGGAGGTCGTGACCCAAAGCCACAAACATCTTGGAGGTTCTGTTGTGATCTTATTGCTGACAGATTTTTAATTCATTTTCTTATTCTCTGTTATCTCATTTGAATACAGTGAAGCTCTGAGCCTGAAGAAAAATACATGTAGCTATCCAAACATGACCCCAGGTCACACACACTTGATTTGGGGATTTTTGGCCATAGTCCTCTGTAGATCCTCTCTCTGTCTCTGTCAGGTTGGATGGGGACTGTCGGAGGAAGGATGTTTTCAGAACTCTGTGTTGATGTTTGATTGACCTCAAGTACTCAGGTCACCTTGGCTATGTGATTACAGTTATTATCTTATTGGAAGGTCCAGGTTTTCATTAAGAATAGCTCAGCTTTACCTGTCCCTCCCCTGAGAAACACCCTCACACTATGCATGGTGCCTAGGTCCGACTCCTTCAGCTGCTTTCATGAGTCTGTCTTTGAGGAGTGGCTTCAGTCTGGTCACTGCCATAAAGCCCTGATCAGGGGAGAGCAGCAGGGAAGGCTGTGCTTGTGGAAGTCTCTCCATTATCCACATCTCTGGAGGTCAGCCAGACCACTATGAGACTAGATCTATGATCTACTCTACTGAGATTTAAATCTATCTAAATCTCTGTCCAGCGCACTGCTGTAAAGTACATCAATTTATCTATTTATTTCTTAAATTTATGGGCCATTTTTGCCTTTAATGATGGAGACAGTGAAGATAGACAGGAAATGGGGGAAAGTATCGGTCCAAATTGGGAGCTGTTTCTGTGATCTCCTGCTTTGGGGCTCAGTGAGCCCATAGGGATGCACTTTAACTACTACCCTACGATGTTTTTGGCAATATCGGTGCACAGGGTATGTTCGGAGCCAGAATGAGATCCTAGTATTTAATTCATCTAGATATCACTCCCAGGATCATTTTCTCTTGGGGTGCTCCAACATGTTGAGACCAACTTTACTTTCCTCCCAGAGCTTATGAGCAGAGTGCATCTTAATCAGTCCTACAAAGTCACATAATTTATGAAAATGCTGCACACATTAATTAATGTGGGTTAAGACCAGCGGGATGGGTCATTACCTTCTCATCATACACGATGCCTGGTCGGATCTCAGGAGCCTGGTAACCTGGGGTGCCCTCAACCCCTAGTGCCCCCTCATGGAATGATTGTCGAGAAATGCCATAGTCAGACAGTTTGATGTTGAGTGGATCCTCCACCTGGGGGAAGACAGGTTACCAAGCTGAATCATATGACAGAAAGAGAAAATAGTCTTTGTTCGTACTGAATATTGCCAATAAAGGCACAATCAATAATTTATGACTGTAATAATGATGATCAGACAGAGACCTGCAGAGACCACACCAGAATGTTGTCAGATTTAAGGTCACAGAAGATGATGCTCTTCCTGTGAAGGTATGCCAGTCCTGCTGCAATCTGATAGGCTACTTTGAAGGTTAGCATATGACCCAGGGGCATGTACTTGGAACCTAGAAATAATGATTAAAAACAGAAAAAACATAACTTCATGTTCCTCCAACACAAGCACAGTCCAATGAGTGGAGGACTGTATGATGAATATTGTTAATTTATTGTAAGGAACCCCATTAGCTCTGCTCTAAAGCACCGCTAGTCTTACTGGGGTCCATTAAAACAGTAAAATTAAAAACATACATTTGAAAACAAGACATAAAGAAAGTCAAAATATGTATCTACATGCCTTTGCGCTTCTCCTCCAGCACAGTGTTGAGGCTGCCTAGGGGGGCTAACTGGAGGGCAAAGCAGAGCGGGTGGATGCTGATGCCCACCAAAGAGACAATGCAGGGATGCTGAAGAGAGTGCAACATACTGGCCTCCTGACGAAACTCAGAGAAGCTGCGACAGGCGTCTGCAGACTGCAGGTGTTTCACCATGGTGTCTAAAGTAGTGACAAGAGGAGTGCGTGACATATAAACGAGATAGTAGAGATATAGGTACTCAATGTTGTAACTCACCTCTGTAAAGTTAATTATATACACACGCACACACATACAGAAAATGGATCTCAGGCTACAGAGAATGCTGTAGATAAACCTTCACATACTAAATAAAAGGAATAAGTTCACATTCTTAGTCTATCTATAGTCCATATCTATATTCATATATCTGTATATGTGTGAAATCCCCACTAAAATGTGTGAAGATTCTCAGTCATCCAACCAAACAACATAAGGGAGGGGGTGGGCTACTCCACATTCTGCTAGCCACCCAGAAGAAGATCAACTGATCTCTCCTGACTGCAGGAGAGATTGCGCCAAGGGCAACCAAACTTGGTTGTACGGTCTTGAAGACGTTACAACTCTCATTCAAGAGAGGAGGCTGAGAACATCTTCAAGTATTTACCTACACACTTGGGTCGAGCATTGATGTCTGAGACAGTTCTGCCGTCCATCGAGGACCGCAGGGGAGCAGGAGAAAGCTCGGTGGGCTAAAATAAACAAGATGTGTCCATACCTGTGTCGCTGCTGATGGTCTGCTGGCGACACTTCTTGAAGTGGAAGCGTTTGACGGCTACTGGCTGCTCACGATATCGGGCCCGGTAGATGATGGTCCCACTGCCCCCCTGGCCAAGGATGTTACTCTCCTCCTCAGAGTACTCCAGCTGGGCCCTCTCCAAAAACAGCCTGACACACACACACACACACAATCACAGCACATGGGCCCTTCTTTATTACTGAACCTGGAACACTGACATTTCTGACATTTGTAAGTTGGGTCCTGCCTCTACCAGGTCCTGGTGAGTAACAACAAATAATGAACAAACACTCTATTTCAACTCTTAACACACACACACAAACACACACACACATAACTGTATTATTGCTGAGTATACTGAAAACATACACTTCCAGTCAGTCAGCTTCAGGCTGAAATGAATCACAGGAGCTGCTCAACATCTGTGGTCACAAGTCCACAATACACTAATTATTCTGCATAGGGGAAGATGTTGCTCTCCAGAAAACACGTGGCAGGCAACAGGCTACTTGTTATACATTGGTTAATGATCAAACTAGTGTGAGAGATCACACAAACCAGCTCCATGTTCTCCCTGCGTGATGGCCTGGGTAGTAGACAGTCTGAGGACAGAGAGCTTTGAGGCTGAAGTTTATAACAATGAAATGCACCTATGAGACTGTGACAGGTCTCCACTGTACGACTTGACCACATGTCAGCTGTTCAGCTGTAGTAGAGGAGAACTCGGCTCTTTTCAGCTCCTCTGCAACAAGCTCCAGGCGTTAACAAAAAACCAAAAAATAAAGCTCCGGTATAGACCAGGCTAAAATTTATGCGGGGGGGACACGCTGTACCACTGATCCTGCTGCATACCTGACGCTCTGCAGCACATCTGACGCTCTTCTGTTTTTTAACCAGGATAGTTCCACAGCCAATGTACTGCTACATTCAGCGAGCCTGAGGCCAACATACAACATGTAACTGAGGCGTTGTTGTCTTCTCTTTTGACAGACAGCTGCACCCTCCCTTGTTTACATGACACATAATTGGAGCATCATGGCAGCCTGTGTGTTACAAAATCGCATTTTATCATATTCCAATATAATTGCAAATGTAATTAATCATTCAGCCCCATGTGCAAGTGACACTTCACTTATCTTTTGTTTTAATGTTTACAGTTTTTTTTTCTCATGTCGCGCTCCCCCTTAAAAACTCTGGTGCCCCCTGGGGCGGACACACCATACAGTTTGAAAAACGCTGCCATAAACCATTAGCAACAAGCTCCAAAACATCCATAACAAATTAAAACCAAGCTGGAGGAAAAACTTTCAACCAACAAAAACTTGGATAATCCAGACTCCTAACCTCAACATTAACCATGTTGCACATTGGTCACATCTGGGGAACAAAGCCTCTCTTTTATCAGCCGCCCTGCAGGCTGAAAGCAGAGCCACATTCCTTGCCCATCCAGACTATCCCCTCCATCCCTCCGTCACCCTCTGCTCACAGGCCTTTGATGTGCTTCCTCAACCACAGCGACAACATAAACCAATCAAGATGGATGCTTAAATGAACTCTGGCCCTCAGGTCTGAACAGTGACACATCTGAATATTAACTCTGGAAATGGTTTCCTTTCAGGCAAAACATATGGATGTAAATCTGCAGAAGCATTAATTAAAAGTATATGTCTGCTTAATCTTTTTAATTGGCTGAATCATTTGAGGGTCCAGAGCACAGATATCCAACCAGATGTTCACTTTACAAGAGCTTAAGCAATTACACACACACTGTAAAAGTTACACATGGCCATCATGTTTTGTTCTAGTAGATTTTCAAATGCTAGAGGCTGGAATCTGCTTGTTAAGTCTGATGTCACTTCCGGGTCCAAACAGCTTTTGAAGCCAGAGCAGTTTGGACCCGCAAATGTTTCTTCATCAAGACTTAACAAGTGCATACACATAACTTCTCTTAGGTGAACAGTGACGAGGGGCATGAATGCCAATCTCCTGATCAACTCGGACATCCCTCAAGGCTACAATGAACTGCTACAGTATTGGAAAAAAAACAGCCCAAAGCTAGCTGGTTTGCATGATAACAAGTAAAAGAAGAAGAGTTAACACTGGTGTTTGTTTCCACCTCTGGAGAGAGATGGTGGTAAGAAGAGGAAAATGAAGTTTGATGATGAATAGGTTAAAGAAGAAGTTCCGTTTTTTGCAACCTGGACCTTATTTCTAGCATAAAATACGTTCATTTACTCACCTGAACAACTTTGGTGTAACTTGGAGTCCTTCGGAAGATATTTAGATCCACTCGCGATCTATGTATATCCATATAATAGGAGTTTTTTTTACACGGCTTTTCACTGACCTATGACTTCGATGATGTCACTTCCGTGCCACTGCCGAAGTTGTAGGTCAGTGAAAAGCCGCGTAAAAAACCCCGGATGACAATAACAACACAACTCCGAGCCGCTCTGAACTCACAGGGGAATAGTGCTGGTGATTCATAACAACATATTGGTGAAATGAAGGAGCAGATACAGCAGATAATGTCTTATTTAGACGCTGCATCGTTGCCCCAGCAACTCCCGTTATATGGATATACGTAGATCCCGAGTGGATCTAAATATCTTCAGAGGGACTCCAAGTTACACCAAAGTTGTTCAGGTGAGTAAATGAACGTATTTTATGCTAGAAATAAGGTCCAGGTTGCAAAAAACAAAACTTCTCCTTTAATGTTAACATTAGCTATGTAGCAACAGCAAAACTTACAAATAGCTCCTTTAAAGTGACCAAAATGCTATGAAAATAGAGGATTATTCAAAACATACAACTTAGTTTGGATGATAGGTGGCCATGATATAAATATAATAATGATTTACAGTGTTCTGTGACTGTGTTATATAATATGATATAAGAATAATAATGATTTACAGTGTTCTGTGACTGTGTTATATAATATCTTAGTGAGCTTATTTGAGCTCCATGTTGGGGGTAGACATCACCAACTGTGTGCTATCACATTTTATTCAAAGACCAGTGTTGACAAAGGCTTATAGATCAGCCCAACCTTAGTGTATGAGCCACCTTCCAGCTGAGAAAGTGGATGATGTTTGTTGGTGGCGCTCGTGTTTACACCAACATCCATCTTAGAGCTGGAGTGTAACACATTTGCAGTTGAAGTCGCACAAATATTTAGAGCGGCTGTTTAACTGTTGCAGCAAACATTTCCACGGCTCTGTGCTGTTTTATGGAGACAGAGATGTGCTTTCGCAACTGACCGCCTACCCAATACCCCCCTGCCCCGAGCCCCACATACACAGTGTTTTAGAGTACTTAATGGACCTCATGGTGTGTGCATGTGTGTATGTGTGTCTCTATGTGCGTAGGACACAGGCTGCATGTTTACTCCAATAGTTGAAGGAGTGGTGGTTACCCTTGAGCCCTGACAATACATCAACAGATGCTGTCACTGGCAACAAATCAGCTGAAACTCATTATACAGCCAAAGCCCTGGAGAACTGCAGTGTGTGTGTGTGTGTCTGTGTGTGAGAGGGAGAGAGACAGAGAGTGAGAGAAACAGTTAGTATATACAGTGCAGTGTGAATCATCCAGCTCCCATGGAATGTGTCTGGTGGAGGGACCGACAGTCTGAGGCTGAGCGATATGGAGCGCTTCAGTGAAATACATGGTCGTTCATTTAAAGAGCATTATTTCTTCATTTAATGTTCACATTTTGAAACACTTTCCCTCAAAGTCTGTCCTCCTCTTCCCTCTTTTCCCTGCTCTGGGGCAGATTTCCTCTGCTCCTGCCCGAACGGTTCTGCACTCAGATCTGCTGCTGCTCCTGCACTTCAGTTCATGATAGAACTTTGCCAAAGAACATGAAAAGACTGATGAACATTGGCAGCACATTCTTTGGTCAGATGACACCAGGATAGATAAATTAGGTTGGATCTGATGGGTTCCAGCATGTTTAGTCAGGACCAGGCCAGTGACCACAGTGAATGCACTGTGAAACATGCAGGTTGGAGTTTATTCGTATGAGCCGCTACATGAGCGCAGAAGACACAGAGGAGATGATACCATGACCGCTATTTTGTTTGCCGCAGTACCCAGGAAGCTGTTCAACTATTTAGCTATTCATGCTGTCAGTAATTTTCCTACAGAAATGAACACATAGAGTGCTTAGAGGCTGAAATGGGACATGGTGTTAAACTGCTCTCAACAACTTCACTCTTCACGCTCACAATGATGAGATAAGATGTAATCTAATTGTTTTCTTCTCTGAAAGTAACTCTGTCTTCTTCCCCACAGTGTAGACATCTGAGTGAACAAACACACACCTCCTGCTCCACGAGCCTTTAGCGCTGGAGCTCCATCCACCTGACTCATATTTGACACCAGCAACACTAAATCGCACAGCTGTGTGGAGCTAAGTGAATGGACAGCACTTACAGTATATTACACCTTTATCAACTCTCAACACTCTACTCGCAACTTCATACATTCAGACGCAGTAAACTGATGGGACAGCCATCAGGGGCTCAGAGTCTCATCCGATACAAGACTTTTCCTGACAGCGGACGACCTGCTCCACCTCCTGAGCGACAGATGCACTCACAGTGTGAAAGCTTTGGTGATGAGAGTGGTGGTTTTTGACTGAATAGCAGGAGCCTGAGAGGTAACTCTGGTAGCATCACCATGGCAACCCCAACTGGAGCTATACACAGCTGATGGACATGTAGTTATTAACAGCTTTTGTGGTCACACACGCACGCATGCACGCACGCATGCACACACACGCAGCTGCTACATCCTGTTTCCACACTTCATTCAGTACAAGGTCTCAAGCCCAGTCAATCACAGCTTCTCTGAGTTTTTTAGTTATTAAACATTCAACTAGACACAGTTCACAATCACTTTTTAAATACATCTCCTTAAAAAAGTCACCGCAGTAGTACTGTTAAAAAATCTAATGTAGCTAAAAATGTCAAACTGAAATGGAGTTTTCTTTAAAATTATTAAACTAAAGTAGTTATGCCACACCCTATTGCCAATCCAACTGTATATAACTGCAATATATGAATTCCCCTGCAATCACATAAAGTTGCTGAAAAATGTATTCATACTTTTATTTCATACCTATAAGATTACTGCACTGCTCTTCTTACTAGTCTTCCAAAGGCAAAGGCAGTTAAAAGAAATCAGCTTTTCAGAACTGCTACTAAAGAGAGAAAACATCAACATCACCCTGTTGTTAGCTTCACTCCACCGTTTCCCATTGTCCTCTAGAATAAATTCCAACGTCTGGATTTTAAAACTCTGGTCTGAGGCTGGCTTCTACTGCAGGCTCTGTTGTTTTTGTAATTCTTCACAAGCTTTCAGATCCTCTACAGCCCGGCTTTTAAATACACACGGTTTTATGCACAAGAAAACCAGCAGTATAACTTTTTTTGAACTAGCTTCTTAAACTGTGGAAAACCCTGCCAAGAGCTGTGAGAGATGCTCAGCAAACATTTTGAAACAATAACTTACCTTTTACTTGATTCACTCAGTTTATATCGTTATTGCTTTTATTTTTATTCTATTCACCCTTCTTTTACTAAATTGTTTCATTTTTCGTAAGAACTTTAGCTACATCTCTTACGTTTATGAAGAATGCTTGATAAATAAAGTTTACTATTGTTACTCTTATTCACTATTACTATTGTTACTCTTATTACAATGAATGGCTAAAACTAGAACTGTAGTGAATTGTACTAAACCACACTGATCTTCTCGCAGATTTGTTGGAGTGTGTAGGCCCTAGTGTGTAGAGGTGAAATAAAATGGTCCATTAAATGGTGAGAGGTTACCGTGCAGGGAAGTCAGTCATGAAGAGCTCTGGGACCAGCTCCTGGAGGGGGACCGGCTGGTCAGGATGCTGGGGACAAATGATGTGCTCCTTCTCCACTGCAGCCAGCACACAGTCCTCCATGTTAAAGTAATGGACACCTGCTTCAGCCCCTCCTCCTCCTCCATCACTGCCTCCGTGGTCTCTCCCCTGGCTGGCCCCACTAGCTGGGAGCTTGGTCGGCTTCTGTTGACCCCGTGAGACGCAGAGGGGACAGGGGGCGTACTGCTCAATGAGGAGACTGCCATCGCTCTCACTGGCTGTCAAAGCTACAGGTGAGGACACAGAGACACCACATAACAGATTGATACATAGAGTCTCAGTTTCAACGTTGCTATGTGAGGTGAGCTACTAATGCAAGTGCAATAGTAACATTACAGACAATCCACAGAACGCCACCATCAGACTTTATAATACAGTTTTATGTAAATCTTAAATAAATATATTTCTAATATATTCTACCTTACATTCATATTTCACCTATTTTAGCTTTATATTGTTACTCTTATTTTATATCTTTATCTATCTTTTCTACTATACCCAATTTTATCAATTTTTTTTTCAAGATTTATTCTTCATTCCGACAGGGACAGTTAGAGATAGACAGGAAAGTTGGTGAGAGAGAAATGAGAGATGACATGCAGCAAAGGGCTTGAACCCATGGTCCACTGTGGTAAGGACCGAGTCCATGTGGGACATACTCTACCAGGCGAGCCACCTAGTTGCTCCATCTGATCCTGATACTTTGTTTTATGATGGTTAAGTGAGGATTTGGTGCTTTCAGCATCACCTGCTGATTCAGCATGGAAAATATAGTATAACTCAATCTCTAGGGGGCACTGTGAAATATTTCTTATCATTAACTCATTAAAATTTATTTCAAAATTCACAGTATTTGGTGTTGTGTGTGCGCTGCTGATTGAACACAGTGCACTGACTTCATGCTGAAATAGGACATTTCAGTCAAAAGTCACATGTGTGGTGAGCTGCTTCCCTCTGTTGGACTGCCATTGTCTGCACAGGTCACTGCAACACGTCCAGTGAGGATGACTTCAGGCAATTCACAGGGTGTTGCCTTCATGTGCAACCACATATTTATGGTGAACTGAGCTCTGAGCTTGTCCTGGAGGGTAAAATCTCTCACATCTGAGAGGTGTAATAAAAATGCTTTTAACTTGTTTCCCAAGTTGTGATGCTGTTTCATAATCAGGTAGCAGGCAGCCATCTTTGTTTTGGCTTGGAAACAAAGACACAACTTGGGAACCAGAAGCCTGTCTACAACAGTCAAGTAATCCAACTGGACAAAGTGCGCTCATTATAAGAGCTTTTTGTAACCACTGACTTAATTGTAACTATAAGTGTCTGACATTATGAGTAGGACTCCTACAGATGGACATTTTTGTTAAAGAGCATGATCCTTTTCAGTCATTTCACCACTCTGTTCAAAGCTGCCAGACTCCGTTGGCAAAAACAGTCATTTGTTGGGTCAGCTCTTCTTATAGTATAATAGTGGGCTGAATAATAAAATCTTTATCCCTATCACTCATTTACACCTGGCTGACGTGGTTCAATGTTCTTAAAATCCTTCAATGAGGTGAAGTGTCCCTTTCAGAACAACTATAGGATAAATATAACTATTTGTCAAATAATGTATATACATACGGTATGTTTGTAATTTGATTATTACATTACTGTGTCAAAGCAGAATTACAACCTCTTGTTTGCACGCCTCTGCCAAACAGCCAAGTTACAGGAAGTATGGTCATAATCACTCCCTCCTGAGTTTCAGGCCAGAACCAGAACCAGACAGTTTTTGCAGAACATAATGATGGTAAAGTGAAGTTGATCTTTGAGCATTTGGATATAAAATGTCATCACTTCATCATTTTATCCCATTTGGCATTAGGGTTAAATTGTATCATAGTGAAGCTATGGTTAAAAAACATGTTTTGTGAGGTCACAGTAACCCTGACCTTTGACCACCTAAATCTAATTAGTTCATTTTTAAGTTCAAGTAAATGTTCA
>OMNW01029227.1:14317-25175 GCA_900303245.1 Selene dorsalis | reverse complement strand
TGCAGTTGCCAAGCACACTATTGTAAATACTGTAGCTGTGTCACTGTGTCCACTTATCTATAAATAAGAGACAGTTTTTAATGAGAACTTTCCTTCATTTTTAACCTGATTAGGTTTAATTAGAAATGCTAATAACTCCTGTGGGCTTTATAATTAATGTTTATCTCAGACATCCTCAATCTCAGTAAATAACTGAACTGAAACTTAATACTAGTGCATTTATTTGAAATTGAAATATGAGTAGTTGAGATAAATGTGTTAATGAGAGAAGCGCATGTATATTTTTTCCTACGTCATCTATTTAACTGAGCTTTGCTGTCTTTTCAAACAGTGCTGTGATCTGAGGACACAGAATAATGCTCTGTTCCCATCAGATACAGACACACACACAAATCACTTTGCTTTTGGTGAACCAACACCATTATGACTGACCTTAAGTAGCCTCTCTTCTTACAGCCACGCTATCTTCCAACACGTGCTCAGCACAAACAGCAACTGACATGTGAAGTCAGAGAGAGAAAGGGAAATTGAGGGATGATACACATAAAAAAGCTGGCTACTGTATTTGTCACACACTGCAATCTAAATCAGTGCTTCCTCATGGTGCAAAATCAATGTCTTCTCATTAAGGATTAAACAGTTCATATGCATGCCTGCTGCAGAGTGCATGCACCAAAACCCTTGAGCGTAATGTAGAATTCATGGTAACATCCTGTCAATATACATTTATGTGTTGTTCGATTCCATTGGATATAATTTACAACATTATTAGAAACATGAAATATTGATAACCCCTTGGCTAACCCAGGGGGGCTCCCACAAATGTAGTGGATCACTCTGTCATTATCGGAGACAAAATTACTTTTTCATTGCAGTCATGTATCTTTTTTATAGATTCAATATATTTTAACTTCACAGTAATTGATGCTTTACTTTTCATACCCCACAGCATTTGGTTAGAAAAAGCATCTGGGTTTCATTATTTTGAACCCAGCACCAGGCCATGTGATTCACCTGGATGGTGTGTCCTTGACAGAAACAAGATAAGTCTTCCTTTAACTGTTCTACGTCCACGAACGGTCATGTGCCACCAGTGAACCACACTTACATTTCCTGAATAATTCCTGCTCCACAAAATTAATTTTGTATATGACACAGAAGGTTTGCTGACTTTGTCCCTCTCTGCTTCTGCCATTATTATTTCATTAGTGCCTGGATCTGCACATGCATGTAGACATAGTGCTGTATGTGAACCTTCACATGTCCCCTTGTGAAAGATGGAGAGAGGAAACAGACAGTCTTCAGGATTAGTTATCGATGAAGCATCAGACGGATCATCTGTAACTGGAGCACATACATACATGTATTTTATCTTATGAACAAAAGGGAGTGAAACCCAGATGTCGTGCAGGGCTGTTGGAGCAGGCCATGGCTGCATAATGGTGAAAATTTGAAGATTCAGTCTATTATCCCCTGTGAGGCCATTGATGTTGTACAGATGTGCAGATGGGTGGGGAGGGTGAAATAACTTCATTTGAGAACAACAAGGGAGGAGGCAATTGAATGTCCACAGGGGGTAATGAGAGCCCAGAGATGAATCATTCACAGTCCACAGTCTATATTTTGGAGGAATGAAACTCCCCAGTCCATCATGAATAACCTTGATTCTTTTGTCTCTTCAGGGAAGAATTTCATAGCTTTCAATAATAGCTTGCCAATGTGATCATGTTTTTGCAGCCGCACCAACATCTGAATACAGTAATGTTGTGACACATTCCTATTAAGTGACCACCAGTGTTTGAATCAAATTGTCATTATTAGAGTCTTTATAGTTCTAGTTTTTAAATTGTATCATATGTTATTTGAGTTTTCAGGATCTGACCGAAAATGACAAGTCCCTTGCAGCTCTATTGAAACTGCTTCATCTAACCCACAAAGACAGCAGGGACTCAAATTCAGTGGTTTGGTTCTCAGACCTTTAGATGTAAGTTAGGTTTCACCCATAGCCTGTTGGATCAAAGCAGAAAAGTTGGCAGAGCTGTGGCAGGTTATTTAAAGTTGTGCTCGTCTGCTTTATGGTATAACTTTAACATATAATGTGATAAGGGACCACTTTTGCATTCAGTGTGGTCCTCTCTGGGTATATCAAACACCTCTGGTGACAGTGATGGATTGTGTTTGTTTTAGGATCTCACTTTCAGATTTACAGAGATAGCATCCTCTGTATTTGTTTACAACTAAGATCTGACTTGCAAAAACTTATAAAGGTCCGTCAGCCTTCCCACTTTCTTTGAACCCAGTGGATTTGATTAAATTGCACCTACCCACTCAAGTTTAGGTGCTAAACACCGTTGTTAAGATTCTGAAAAGTTGCTAGGAGTTTCTCAGAATACTGCCATGTAAGGGTCTGTGTGATAAAACTTATAACCCTATTCGTCTTCTGTTATTGCATGGATGAGAAACTGCAACTGATGAATTAGCGTTTACAAGCTCAGCTGTGATCATCTGATAATTGTTGCTTAAAGCTTTAACCAACTTGACTGTCCCAGTGCAGTGCATTCTCATTTTTCATTTTGTGTTATAACAACATAAATAAAAAAAAAAACATGACATATGAAGAATAACTTCCCAGGTAAAACAGAATGTCACGGCATTTACCTGTGAACAGTGAGGGGATTGAGAACAATGGTCCAGTCTTGTGGATTCTCAAGTGGAAAGAAAAAAAGATCAAATCTGCAGGAATAAAGCATTTCAAAGGAAGCACGGCGGGACGTATCAGACTGTAAAAGATTAGATTATGTATCTACCTGCATCAAATGGTCATGGAAATGGATGCATGAGAGGCACACAGACACATAAGCATTCACGCAAGCACACATGCTCATACAAACTCCACATGCGCAAGCACTTGGACTCAAATTATCTGTGGTTAAATGCCTTTTTCACACAGATACACACGGCCAGATGGGTTTTTGGGTCATCGTTGAGCCTGCAGCAGAGCAGAGGGAGTGATGTCATCTCAACCTGTTGAGATGACGGCTCCCGGCACTCTTAAAAAAAACCTGTTGACTGACCTTTACTGTGAAATGTCCACTGAACAGTGAAGTTCACAGGAAGGATGACGAAGCCCATCCATGTGAAACAGAGCTGATGGTCAGCGCTAAAACACAGATTTTAATTATCTCAAAACACAAACCAAAACCAATAGAAGATTTTTGGAAAAATAAGCAAATATATATAATATCCAACTTCCTTAATTTCTTCCTCAAGTTCCATGTATGTCTAAAAAAAACTTTGATGAAGCCGCTTGGATAAGAGTCGAAACGTCTTCCTAGACAAATACAAGTCCAGTTGCTTTCGATTAAATTGTTGCCTAGAGATACGATGACCTGTGAACATTCACAGACTTTAATAAAACACAGAATTATTAATTAATATTGACCGGGTCTATTGAGAAACTGCTGGATCAGTCATTATAATTCTGTACAATTATCTTAATCTGAATCTTGCAAATGTACAAGTAATCATCACATGAATGCCTTTTTCTATTCTATTGTACTGAGGTTTTAGTCCTTAGATTAGACTGAAATCTTTCCACCGCTATGAACTTTGTCAAGGTTGATTTGGAATTACAACAGAAGCCAATTCATATCAAATACATATAGCCTAAGTGATAAGCCTATACAAAAGAAGGGAAATGATGCATTCACGTTTCTTTCAAGTCTGTATGAGACCACAGGCATAATTGCAGGCATTGAAAGAGTGTTTGGTCACTGTAAGCCAGGGCCAGGAGGTCTTGCAAGGACAGTTCATAACTGAAATCGACCTACAGTGAGTCAGTGTGGATACTGTATTGTTGGAAGCTAAGACCTGAAAAAATGTGAGGATATCCTCAAAGAATAATTGAATGATTGAATTATTGGTCTTAATTAGACATCTGCACTGTGGCAAATGCTCCTTAATTGTTTGTCTCCTCTTATCAGTGCACTAGTAGTTGTCAGACGGTCATTCAATACCATCTGTTAATCAGTCATCAAACAAACAGACATGGGAAGAAGAAGAAGATGCAACTTTTCAATCTTTTGTTAACAGTCATTACACAACAGAACACAGCAGTTCATCTAAAAATGCAGTCCATATAACACTACATATATATAACACTAGTCATGCTTTACATTGTAGATTTAACAACAAGATGTTTCCATTTTTGCAGCCATTTCCTTAAAAGGACCAAACTGCATTTTGCAGTGAGAATCTCTGTGGCACAAACACCACTCTGGTCCAAAGGCAACACAGCTTCGTCACAAGCTTCCCTGAGCTTGAAACTTTTAAAGCATGTTTCTTCTTCCTGACTGACCTATTCTTACCTGTTAACCCACTATCTCATGTTGGCATGGTAACAGAACTGAGCCTCTCTAGTGAGGCATAAAAGACTTTCCCAGTGATCAATCTTTAATTTGAAAAATAGTAATTAGAGAGAATGCAGCACGGTGTAATTAAAATAGATTCAGAACACATGAAATATTAATACAGCAATGTGGATGAAATGAGACCAAAATATAAGTAATTGTGAAGAGAAATGGGCCTGATATTCACACACTAAAAAAGAAAAAAACATTAAAAAGGGATTTAGGAAAATCTGATTCTGTTCCCTCTTTGACACATTTGCAATCTGTACCTCTTTTATCTATTTATGATTTTAATGCCATACATAAATGAAGTTTATTATCATCTGTCCTTCAGTTGATGAAGGACTATTACTTTAGTGCTGAGTTGTCAGGCTGAACTGAAAGGGGCTGATCTGCAGGTGACCTGATTCACCCAGGGGCGAGAGCTGCACCCGCTAACCTCTACATGTGAGCGAGTGCAGGAAAGGATTCAGGCAGTGACCTTTGACTTCTGACTGATTACATCACATGTCACTTGGAACAGAGCATTGATTCCTCACAAATTGCATTTTCCCTCTTCTTACAAGATAGAGATCAGAAGTGGAAGAAAAGGCAATGAGCTGCCATTTATTCTGTTTTTGGTGATGTGCCAGTGGTAGCTTGTTGTGGCAGCTCCATGGGTCTTCATCGTTTTTATCATTATTACCATTATTTTCTCTTTCTCGTTGCATCAAGTGCTTGTTTTCAGATATTGTATTGCTACTTGCAATCACTCAACATCAAGACGCTTTTTCTGTGCTTTGGTTACATTTAATTTGTTTCCCTTTCACTTGGGTCACTTCTAACAAATAGAGGCCATGCCTGTACCTCCACTGGCATAACCTGCATACATTATCAACCGATCGGCCTAGAGTGATTGACTATTGTGGCCGGGGGAAATCCCTCAGTTCTGGAGGAGCTTAGGAGACAGCGGGGGGATGCAGAGTCGGTGTTAAACAGAGAATGAATAAGGGGAGATTTAAACACTGCATCCCTGAAGTCATTACGAGGAATCTAAGGTTCCTGGCAAATAAGATAGATGACCTGGGAGCACTCGCTAGGATTCAGAAGGAGTACAAAGAGCGCAGTTTCTGTGTTTTACTGAGACGTGGCAACACAAATAGATACCTAACTCAAATGTGACTATCCGACAGCAACATGAGCGGTAAGAAGAAAGAAGAGGACTTACTATTCTCATCAACTCCAGATGGTGCAATCGGGGACACATCTCTATTGAGGAGCTTGTCTAGAGCCTGGACATCAAACTGACTGCTATCGGACTTTGTCTATACTATCTGCCAGGGGAATTTACTAGCACTATTGTCATCACCATTTACATTCTAACACTGTGAAATCGAAAAGCAGCATGTGATGTAATTCACTCAGTCACTAAAGGATTGCAAATATAATATCCAGGGGCATTCATCACAAATACAGGTGGTTTTATTCATGCTTTTCTCTCCACAACCCTTCCCAAAGTGAGACTTTAAATCTGATGTATGCAGACATTACTGATGCCTACAGCTGCACTTCCCTGAACCCTGTTGGCAGATCTGACTACAACTTTGTTTTGCTCACACCATTACGCAAGCCAGTTGTTCAGCAGCAACCATTGACAGTGGACTCGTTCTTCCCACAGCCATGTGCTGGCACCGTCTGCACACTCTGCTTGTTCATAACCACCATTCCCTTAGGCCGGATGTCACATCATGGCAAACAAGGTGAAGAGAGAGCTGGAGAGACTTCACCAGGGCAAG
Source organism: Selene dorsalis (assembly GCA_900303245.1). Classification (NCBI taxonomy): domain Eukaryota; kingdom Metazoa; phylum Chordata; class Actinopteri; order Carangiformes; family Carangidae; genus Selene; species Selene dorsalis. The sequence continues at coordinate 18,991 of OMNW01029227.1, read as the reverse complement.
GCTGCTGGACTAGACAGCATCAGCCCCCAGGTGGTGAAGGCATGTACTGATCAGGTACGTGGAGCACCTTTTCACCTTGAATCTCCACCTCAAGAGTTCCTGTGCTATGTAAAACATCATGTCTGGCTCCAGTGCCTAAGAGGAGGCATCCCAGAGCCCCAGTATTCATTCGATCACTAGTGCGCTTATTCTTAGGCCTTTCGAACACACAATAATATACATGCTTTAGAATGACTTCATCTCCCTGGACAGACCCATCTTATGACACCGATCATGTTCTTCATGTTCTTTCAATGTTATCCAGACCTAGGGCAGAAACTGTCCAATGAGATTGCCAATTTGGGATGGATGAAGAATGGCCAGGAGGAGTTGTGACTCTGTAGCCTGGTGGAGATTGTTAAATCCTGCAAGTACCAAAGATTCAACTGGATAACAAGCTGGAATAATACACCAACACTTAAGCCACTTTCAGAAAGGTCCCGAGCCAGCACCTCTTCTTGAGAAGATTCAGGGCCATGTATGGAATAAGATACTCCACATGTATCTCTCATCATGTTTTTGCAAGCCCCGTTTTCTATGCTGAGTAGGTATCACAGCAAACGACACCAACAGACTGAATAAACTCTCAAAGAAGGCTGACTCTGTCATTGGAGCCAAACTGATTACAGGTGGTTGACAGAAAAGTTGGCAGGAGCTGCTGGCGATCCTGGGCCTCCCGCCCCCATTCACAACACACTAGCAAAGCATAAGTGCAACTACAGCAAAATATTTATTCAACCCCAGTGTATAAAAGAGCAATACAGGAGGTAATTTCTGCCGGGTGCTATCAAACTCTACTATTCATCTGCTTTTGCCAGGTCTGCTGACACTGAACTGCTTGTGGACTAAACTTGCCTCCTTTATTATTTACACTGGACACTCAAATATATCTGATCATCCAAATATATCGGGTCTGCTCTTCAGTTGGGACTTTCCTACAATATTGACTATCTATCTATCTATCTATCTATCTATCTATCTATCTATCTATCTATCTATCTATCTATCTATCTATCTATCTATCTATCCATACCAAGAAATCATATCACACTGAGATTGAGATCTGATGACATAATGTAAAAGAAATAACAAAGAGAATTATTAATGGGAGAGATTAGAAATTCAACATTGTACCTTGACGGAATTGATGGTAAATACTCTTGATACAAATAACAACTTAATAACTGTGTTTTACGTTTTATAGCAGAAATCAAAGACAAATGTTCACTAAGCACAGCATGACAGAAGGAACAATGTGTTTGGACACAGATTCTGACAGCAAATAAAAAAACACTTCTCATTTGGCAAAGTATTTTAAAAACTTAGTCACTGATCACGCCAGTCCACTCTATGATTCATGTCAAAATCATGAATCATCAACAAACAACCATCTTTAATCGATGTGTCAAAATGTATGCTGTTTCCGCAGTCAAATGAAATACCATATTTGGTCAATTTATTTTAGTTATAACACATAGTTTACTCCCCAGCAAAGAGAATGAGTGTAGACACACATGCTTGTTCTCGCAAAGTGATCCAACAAGGCATAGACTATAAATCATGTGCTGAAATAGGAACACAAACACCCCCCCAAACACCTACATGTGCACACACACACTCACATACATACATCAAACACAGACCTCCCCCACTAGTGTCTCCTGAGTTTAATTTCAGTGGGAGGTTTTGTGGACATTTGTGGAGGGATCTGTACTGTAGGTGGCACTGAGGCAGGAGCCGAGAGATGAACGGAAGAAAGAGAGAGGAGAGAGGTGAATTCTGATAGAAAGGTTGAGGTGCATATAAACAAAGGCATTCGAAGACGGAGGAAAAGGGGAGATAAATGAAACCAGGGGGGCGAATTGCATGGAGATGAGAATGAGAAAGCAGAAGCGGGTGGTAAGTGCCGGTCTGTGCTGGTGAAAAGCCGAGCACGGCTGCAACACAAGAGGGAGAGAGATATAAAGAGAGATGGAGCAAGTAAGGGTATGGGGGAGACATGTGGGGGTGGAAGAGAGGTTGAGGAGAATTTTGCAGCCTCTGCATTGCAGGGCCAAGGTTAAAAAATAAAGAATAAACTACCCGGACAGAAGAGGGAAAGAAAATGAATTAAAAAAAATGAAAAATAGAGAGATACCTTCAGTTCAAATTCACAAACTCCCTGAGTGGTTATCCTCCAGTGGAAATCATGCATGTAATAATAAGCTACCTAATGACTTTTAAACAGTTACACTCACACCACAGTTCTGTATTTCACACCTGTAGCTGAGCCATTAAACCAGTTTTCCCTAGTTGGTTTTCTGCATAGGGCTCTTGCATGATCATTAACCAAAGCCATGGATTCAAAACAGATTAATAATGTCTCCTTAGAGAATGAATGAACAAAAGGCTCATCTTTACTAATTACAGATACATCACATGCCTTTTTTGAGGTAATTAAAGTTTTGATCGTCATGTTGTGTAAAAGTTAAGACAAACAAGCCATCATCTGTATCGTTTGTTATTGATAATCAAATTATGTTTTCACCACTCAGATGATATTAAAAGGTGTAACAAAGCACAGACAAAGCTTAAACTGATTTATCCTAAACATGTTTTTTTAGGGCATATACAGTACACAAATCTACAGTTGCAGCAAAAGAAAAAAATAATAAAAAATGTTCAGTATTCACTAACAGTTACCAAAACAACTGTTGCCATGACACTAGCTAGGAAAGTACATAAGAGCAGATGGTTTATAGTTTACTAAGTTTATGAATAGCAATGCAAATGTTATACAGTGTGACTATGTAGTGAGGTTAGACGTTAAGGTCGGAGGTGCATGTGAGAGCTGTTCATGTGTCTACTTAAAAAGTCAGTGCAGTCACTCCCCTATTAGGAGCTTTGTATTGTCACTGTCCATGGTGCTAAATAGGATGATCTATTCATTTTTTCTAATCCATGTTATAGATTACAATAATTAGCACAAATGCAAAACAAACACAATAGGAGGCAGTGACTGTCATGCTAAAACGTTTTCAATCAGGACAGACTTCTAAACACAACAAAACAGTGTGAAAAGTGGTGAAGATGTATCTTTGCAGTCCTGAAATGACAACTAAATCACAGAGAGAGAGAACACGTTTGAAGTTTGACCGCTAAAAAATGATTGACTATGGGCCGGCAAGGGAGGTTGTGATTGGATGAAGACAAGGGATGGTGGAGCTGAGAGATGATAGGAAACAGCACCTGTGACTTGAAAGGAGATACGCTGCATAACTGAACCATTTTGCTTTTGCAATTCTTTGTGCATAAATTTTCTCCATGGAAAAATCTCTGTAGAACCATAATACTCTTTGCTTTCTAATTGTTCACAGAATGTTTGATGATCTTGCATAACGAGTAGTATGAATTTTACAATCATCTTAACCTTAGCATGCAACTTTGAAGAGGCCCAGAAGTGTTTGACCAACAGGGGTCAGACTGAGGCCAGTTGTTCCTTCAAAGAGGCCTCTTAATTAACAGTACAACTACCACCTTTTTTAGCTGCATCAGTTCAAACCAAATGTGGCTCAACGGGCAAGACTGCTGCCTCTGGAAAGACAGGAGAACATAGGAACAAGTTATTAAATCTCTACAGATTAAAAAATACAGAAAAAATTGTTTCTCCTTCGCATGCTAGAAGTGTGTGATGGGTTATATAAAGACTGCAGGAGAAAAGTACAGTAATATGCTGCACCAAGGATACAGACAGACTGGATTCAAACCCACAGCTTTTTTGCTACCAAATCTGCGCTGTAGACAACAACAGCAGCTGGTACTAGAGTGGCTTAGAGTTCAGACGAGAGCATCAACATTTTGTCTTTTTTTTTTTTTCTCCAGTGGTGATGTGTTTCAGGTTCTGTTGACTGTTGTGCATGGTGGTTTTTTGTCTTTTTTTTTTCAACATTTGTTTTTTTTTATTGTCGATTCTAACAGAATACAAAGGTTTCAACTGGAGTGAACTGAGCTGAGCAGCTTGAAAGCAGTTGCTTGGTCAGGATGTTTTTAGTTTGAAAAATAGGCTTGAAAAGAAACACAATCACATGGAGGATGTTGTTACAGAGTGAATCGCCAGGGTAAACAGGGATGAGCTGCATTTTAAATGAAACATCATATCAAATTAATGAGGGGAATGTGCTATGAATGCTGAGATGTCTACGGATTCATTAGGGTGAATTTTCTTCTTCTACCTCTTCTTCTTCTTCTTCTTCTCTTTTTCTAGCCTTCTCTTCATTCTCTCCCTGGTTACTTATGTTTTTCATAAATGGTGAAGATAGTCAACTGAGGTACTCTTGCATGAAATTAGGAAATGGAATCAAACAATCTAGGCAGATCTGTAAAATCAACAACAGGACTTTTTAAAATTTTGCTATTGCTACATAGTTAGCCAGTTAGCATGCTATACTGAGTAGTTTAGCAAAACAGCATTACTTTCTGCCACTGGAGACAACTCATGGTGAGTAAAGGAATGAATTCTAATGATTTTAAGTAGAGGTTTCAGCAATTTTAGAAATTACATGTAACAATCGAAAATAACAACTACAAAATCCAAGACCTCAATGGTAATGCTACTCACCACCACAACATTTGCACCCCTGTTTTTTGATGAATGTG
>OMNW01029227.1:0-10149 GCA_900303245.1 Selene dorsalis | reverse complement strand
GAGTGAAAAAGCAGAGGGATTTTTCTCAGATCTTTCTTTCTTTTTTCTTTTTTTTGGACTTTCACATGGTAAAATAAAATATACTTCAGTTTATGAAAGCTATCTATAACACCCATCTTATCACTTCTACCCAGAGACATGTGAAGATTTAGATACCACACATAAATATAATGCAGACAATTTAAAAATTTTAGATTGTCCAAGACCGACTGCACAAACATTCACACACGCACACAAGCACACTTCGACAAACAAGTTATGGATTTGAATGCAGATGAGTGTCTGGATGAAGGTTGCTGCAGGCTGTCCATTTAAGAAAGCCATCACCTCATTTTCCGTCTGTGACACCTGGAGACACCGAAGTCACTTTTCATCTGTCTCAGACACCTGAAGACAGAGAAGGAGACAGAGAGGGTAAAGTGAGAGACATTATAGGAACGTGAAAGAAAAATAAACAAATACATAAAAATTTTAAAGTTCATAAGCATTCATGCGTGTGTGTACTTGCATGTGCATAGCCATGTCTGCTGATGTGTTTTTGTGCTGCTGCTTTAGCATTGTACTGTCAGATTTATCTTATATAAATGCCAAGGGTGGAAGATCATCTCATTATCATACCTACTGGCAGCAATTTATCCACTGCCAGAACTGGAAAGTGTGTTTGTGTCTATTTGTGTGTGTGGCTGGTGAGAGAGAGACTAAGACAAAAGGTAAGAATTAATTACTGAACAGATTAATCGTTTTAAGATCTTAATTTTAAAACATTTCAAGCAATCTGTTAGATATGTAGGTATTGATGAAGACTCTCAAAGCAGTATTTTCTTTACAATCTAACAAGAATTACATTTATCTTTGAGTCTTATAATCATTAGCTACAAACCAACTATATGGATCATACCGGTGCTTTTAATGAGGAGCTGAATATATTGTATTCTACAAATGAGACAGCACAGCACTGTGGTGAAGTGATGTTGGTGTAATGTTATTGCATGATCCCACATTGCAGTGGAGCCTGCCTCAAACTACTCAAAGTAAATTAGTGTATCAAACACTTCTTTACCCGCAAGTGCAACAGTAAAAGCATGTGAACACCCCTTAAGCATCTAAGGAAGAATTCAACAGATAATTTAAAGTGTCTTTCTTTTAGAAAAGTTGAACAAGCTCGGGTATAACAGGCAGGGAGTGTGGAGAGAACAAAACGAAAAAGTTTTAATTGAGATTGGTAAAATTAACATTAAATGAAGATTTGTAGCCCAGGCAGAATAAGGAAGGAAGAAAGAACGTCTACCATGAGGGCAAAGAACTAGTGTGAATCATGGTTTGAAGGTACATAAGTGGTGCTCCTTTGTCACTGCAAGGTTTGTATAACTTATATGAGCTGGAAGTTTTGAGAGCCGGATGAGAACAGACAGAGCAGGGTGGGTCTAAGATTTTAGACAGGGTAAAGATAAACTGTTTCATCTTTCTTAATGAAGTGTGAGTGTCTAAAAGCAGATGCAGGAAGGCCAGCCAGCGGGAGGTTGTAGTTGTCAAGTCTCGTAACAACAAGTTCCTGGACAAGAAACTGTGTTGATTTGGTGGATGTTAGAAGCAAGTTACTGCTCTATGGTGTGGTCAAAGTGGTCATTAACATTTACAAAGTGGCTTTTAGCAGTTCAGGTTGGTGTTACATTGTTTTGATGCACAAACAAAGGACTGAGGAGCAGCTGTGTCTTGTCCAGCCTGGTGCTCAGGTGGACGTGTTATCCTGCTATGCTGAGAGCTATTATTCTTCAACCTGAGTGCATGTCAAAGGACAGGACAGCGAGTTACAGCTGAGTTGGCAAAAGAATTTGTGAGACATGATGAGAGAGCCAATCGACTCGGTGTGAGATGAGAGCAGAAATGCTAAGATACAGCCAGCTACAACTGTACTGTATTTAGCTCCAGAGCACGATAGCTTGAGCTTTGATGTGCACTGAAGAGGACTGCAGGTGACCGTGGTGTCATCTGCCTGCATCTGTGGTTCAGAACAGGTGAGAGAGGGGTGTTTAATTAATTCAGGCATCGTGCGGTCTTATTCACAGGTGATAAGCAGCACTGTGACAGTGAATGCAGTAATGCAGGCTTTGTATTACACTAAGGTGTTGAAGAGACAGCAGGGCGTAATTTTCTTTTCAGTTTCCTATCCAACCATCTTCAATCACACATGGTCACTTTGAGCGAGAAATCAAAGAGAGAAGCTCTGGTGAGAAATGAGCAAAGTTGGTGTTTTCCTGAAGGTGGCCAGTGAGTGAGGATAACACTAAATCACTGCACCAGCTTCACTGTGGGAAGAGCATGTTTAGGTTTGGACACATGGCAAGCATGAAACCTGGCAACATTGCTTTGAAGGCCTTCTGGGTATAACTGACTTTGAAGATCTCCCAAAAGAGTTGGAGACATTTTCTTTAAAACAAGACCCCAACATAACTCAAATTGATTAAAAAAAGACTTCCTTTTCAAATATAATATTCCCACTTTATCAGGCATTTAGTGGTCCCCATCTGTGCTGATGACAGGGGCTCATCCTTATTGCCTCAACATGTTTGTGTGATATTGTCTTTTGTCAAGTCCCACTAAAGGCAATATGCTGCATATAAAAGGGAAACTCTGAAAATGAATGCCCACAGTCATAGGAAGGGCACATTCAGATCAAAGCCCTCTATGAACCGTTATTGTCTCTGTAGATCAAGTAGATTGACAGATAATGCATATCTACAAACAGCCCTTAAGGCATAGACACAGGCTTATCATTTTCTTTCTTTCCACCTCTGATTCTCGATATCTCTCAAAGACAAACACGCATACACACACACACTTGCATTTGATTTCCCCTTCAAGCTTCAAAGAGGGACCTGGAGTGACGATGAGGACAGGTATTAGTCTGAGAAAGCATCAGAAAGCTGTGTTATCCACCTAGATTACCACTCCTGCTGCTCCAGGGGCAAAGGGATGTCTTTGTGTGTGAGTTTGTGCTTGTGTGTGTGTGTGTGTGTGTGTGTGTGTGTACACACAGGTATATGTATTCATGTGTACCAGTACAGTATATGGATATATAGAATTTTGTGTTCAAAGCAAGCAAGTAAACACAGTCTAATGTTAAAGGAAAAAGCTGGGACAGAAGCTGGAGATAAACGAGGCAACTCAGACAGTAAAAAGTCATAATAAACTTTTTAAAAATTATTTACTTATTTCATTTTTTTGACTTTTGAATCAAGGTAAAGTTTCAGCAACAGTGACAGAGCTTCTGTTTCCAGACTGGGAGATAGAGAAGAGTGTTATTTGAAATCGAGCTGGGATGAAATATTCTGAATTTCATTTAGACAAAAAGAAAAAAAACAATTTAAATAACAGAAAGTAACCGTAGCATCAGTAGACACTTTGTGATACATTTCCATAAAATTTTAGATGTAAAATAGAAATAGGTTCAGACAGGAAAATTATTCTGGGACATATGAATCATTAAAAAGATACATATCTCTATTGTCTTTACCTTTTTTAAGAAGTACAACCCTGCATTGTCGCATTACAATGATCAAATCTTTTATAGAGAAACCCTGTCTTACAATGCGGTCGATTCTGTCCACAAGGGATGTGTAATGAGCAGTAAATGTACTGCATGTGTATTCATTTAATACTAATAATGGATTAGGACAATTAAACATCCTTGACTGATACAGAAAGAGATCAATGACAGACATGTGAATGATGATGAGAACAATGAGACAGAACCTAATTAATATGATGGATGATAGGTTGGGTGATTTTGACAAATAACGAGAGATAAAGAATGAGGTGAGGGGGGTGAGGGGAAAAAACACAGTTATGAAAGCATGGATGCTGGCGGGATGGATGGATGAAGGAGTATTGAGGTCATAGAGAGCAGTGAGTGGGACGATGGCTGTGGAATGTTAAGGTGAAAGCTAAGGGGAAACAAACAGCATAGACTCAGATTCAGACAGATAAAACCAAACTCTAGCTTTGCGTACATTAAGTTCCCCTATGTTTTGTGTGATATGTGCAAATGCTTATTTTCACTGTCTAGAAAAAAAAACATGTTATCTCCAAATTGGGTTTGAACCCCCACAACATTGTTATAAGGAGATACATAGGTTTCACAGAACAGTGATAGTATTTTAATGTGTCTTGAACATGCCTGGAACAGAAATTAAAGGCAGTTCACACATCATGTTTTAATGCGTATGGTAACACGATACCTATTATATGAATCAGCATATACAACATGATCAGGGTGTTGTTCAAGAGGGTCATTGGTTGACTGAACTTCCCCTGCGATGCCCTGTGACCACCGGATCACTCTGCCATTTCTAATGATAAAACTCCTCTGCTTCACTGTTTTTGTGTGTAGTGACTCACTACAGGAATCCAGCTGCACTGCAGTGAAAACAAGAAGCTGGAGTTAAAGCAAGGCCAGCAATAAGTTGTCTCATATCTCAGCTTCCTGTCCCAAGATGCCCTCTGTCTAGTTTTCTCCCTTATTTTATTTTTTAGAGGCACTCGTCTTTTTCTGCCTTCTCGGCGCTCTTTTCTGTTTAACTATTTTGCAATAAGCACCAGAGCCCTTTGGTGTGACAAGTAATGAGTGCATGCGTGACTCTACTGTATGGGGCGTATTGTGAGCGAACACATGTCCACGCTCTCTCACCGGGGCATGAACAATTCTTCATATTATTGCACCGTGCGCTAAAGCTCCTGTGTCTGTGAGAAATCGTGGCCGCGAAGCAATCAGTCAGAATAAAGCAGACTCCGTGACTGCTCCCCTCAACAGCTTGTCATCTTTATTTTATCCCCTCCTTGCTTTAATATTCACAACAGAAACAATACATCCACATGTCCGTGTTGGATGAATGCGATCTTTTTTTGTGTGTGTCTAGTGAGTGACTGTCTCAGTGATTTATCCGCTCAGCTGTGCTGAGAATGAGAACATCGTGCGCAATAATGGTATGGATCTTTTTTTCAGTCCATGTTTCATCAAGTCACACAGGCGATAGAAAAAAACCTATCTATCTATCTATCTATCTATCTATCTATCTATCTATCTATCTATCTATCTATCTATCTATCTATCTATCTATCTATCTATCTATCTATCTATTTATCTATCTATCTATCTAGTTAAATTTGAGTCAAATTGTTGTAACTTCAGACACACTGCAAACACTTCATTTTCTTTTTCTTTTCCCTGTTAATTCCTCTTGTAAACTCATCCATCGCTCTGCTATACCTGCCTGTCAGGCCTGTCAGTATGCACTCTCATGCACATGCACATAGGCAGACACAGGTCAGGAAAACTAGACAGGTTTTGTATCCCAAGGACATAATCTGACTTTAATTCCAATCACTTGCATGACTAGCCACATCGACATGATTCCCTTCAGGACACACTCACAAAAAGCAGTCTATCACACACGCATACACACAAACAGGTCCTAAAGATCAATTAACACCATCACTGTTTCAGCTACCTTTTTCATTTCATTTTCTTATGATGGTATGCTTATTTGCTTCCGTTGTTTTTTTTTCCTCGGCTTCTCTTTTGTTTGTCATTTTTTCATCCTCAGCTTTGTGCTGATCAATGTGAATATTGGAGCTTAAATGCATCCTAAGTGCTTTTGATGGCTGGCAGAGATGTGATGAACAGATAAAGTGGGAATTAAACCAGAGAATTGAGGACAATGACAGTTTTAAGTAACCAAAGTAAGGCTAGGTATAAGATGACAGAGTCAGAATATGAACATCCATCAGCCCAAGCATGGCAGTCAAGATTTGAAGATAATTAATTTGGGCTTTTCAAAGAGACAATGGAAGGGACAAGAAGATATCAAAAGCAAAAAAAGAAGAAAGTGTCAAACTGATGATTAAATCACGGGAATAAATTCAATAGAGACTGAAAATACTTTGACTTTGTTGTAGAGTATCATTTGGCATTTTTCAATTTAAAAAATATTAACAAAAATATCATCAACATATGTCATGAATGCAGAGTGATGAAGTCCCACTCTCAAACAGCTGGCAGCCAGGACAGTGTTTTAAATTTGATTAAACTTATCATAGTCTAAATTATACATTAAAGGAGGAACAAAGCTTGTCCCATTAGCTCATGTGTGTAATTAGAGACTTGGGAGACTAGAGGAGAGGCTATTCCCTCTCTTTCTCTGAAGTGGCTGAGTGATGAGATTGAGATGTGAGGTATGGGATTGCTTGTGACACCTCCTCGAAACAACACCTGCTACCTCACCAACATGTTTAGCATAAAGTAATCAAACTTTTCTCATTATCTCAGCAATGCAAGCCAATTAGATATGATACATCAACAACTCTGCAATTATCTACAATTACGACTCATTAAGCTCTGATTTACTTATGTTTTAATTAGCTGGCGCCGCACTTTGCATTGAAGACAATGTCCTCGTGCTGGTGTTGGTGGTTTGAAGCCGTCACTAATGCAGCTGATACTGTCTGTTGGATTGTTGCACTTGGCTGAGCATGGTGTACTCAAGAGGCCATCAATCTCCTCTTCATTGTGTCACTGTTGACTCTCAAAACCTCTGGTGTGCTCGCTCATACACCCATCTGACTTTTGAATGGCCAGGCAAGTCAAGCCTTTGTTGATGGTGCTTTATCTAGAGTGCCAAGTTTCCTAGATCTTGGATTGTATGGGAAGTCATGCTGGCGACAAAGGTGACTGATCTGTTTGTGAATAAACGTGAGATATAAGAAGCTGATTTATCCTGTTTATCCAACTCAGATTCTCTGACTTTTATATTTGAAAAATGTAAAATAAATCTAGAAAAGGGAAATATAGCTTATTTAAGGATATGTGGTGTGTCTAATGAAGTAAATAGAGCATAGCATATCCCTACATCAATGGTCAGTGTGTCTTGGAAGCAAACCTATTATTTGGTGGCTTTCCTTTTTTCTGGGCTTTTAGCATCTTTGCATGAATAAGGAAGTGACAGAAAGAGTTGAAGGCAGTGGGGAGGGGTGAGAGATGGATTTAGAAAAGCTCTGTAATTGTTGGAGGGGGAAAGAGGAGGAGGAAGAGGCGAAAGAAGAGAATGGGACTGACGCCACAGATTACCGATTTGCTGTTCCCCCATCGTGGTCTGTGAACGAGTAATTTAGTTATTTCACTTTAAGCTCCTTTCATTTCTCCCCGGCAACATTTTAACCATTTTTAGTATCAACTGTCTCTTGCCTTCATGACAGAAACAAACCAAACCAATTTTCTCCCTCTTGTTTTTGAAGAGGCAATCAGCAAAGTGTCCTTGGTTTGATTAGATTCCAAGCTGCTGTCTTCCTTCCCTCCATTTACACACTTTCTTTCCTCTTGTCTTTTTATTTCCTCTAAAAGGAAAGTGCAATAACGCTTCTTCTTAAACTCCGTGGAGATTACACGAAGCTGAGAATCCTCCATAAATATTTGACCCAAATAGTCTACTCTATCTTTCATCACATGTCCGTCTTCATTCTCATATAAACTGTCTACCTTCCATTCCGTGTCTCTTTCAGAAATCAAATTACCCTCATGTGTTCATTTGCAAGAGACTGCAGAACTCCCTTAAAAGCTGTGTCCCGTGGTGCTGCGCTGTGTACGTTTCCCACATGAACACACCAGGCTTTGGCATAAATCTCACCCCACTTTTCTGCCGTGATGCATTTTAAAAACCCTTATTCGCTTCCATTTCTCCACTCTGTTTTGTCGTTTTGTCCATTATCGGCCTCTTTCTTAAGTCACCTCGATCGCCATTTGAAAACAGTCCCATCCACTGCAAAAACCCAGGACAGAGATGAGACGACAGTCAGCACTCAACTGGGATACTTTAACTTTTACTTAAAGTATGACCAAATTTCAAAGTGAATATTTTTCTTTGAAATCTCTCTCTCTAATTGCAGACTTAAAGCGACATGTCCTTTCAGTACAGAACAATTTTGATCATTGCATTTACTTCCAAGAGTCCTACATAATACATCATGTTCTTAACTTTTCTTTTAAAAAGTTATACTGCTGTATTGTTGATTCTATTTTGACTCCCTGCTGACCTTATGCAGAGGTAAAGTCAACTTCTGAAGACCAGTATTTCAAAACGTGCAGTACCATTGTCACTGTGGGTTCATTTGATAGTGGTACAGCATGATAAAAAAAACAAATGCAAGTAAGATTGCTTCGTCATTTTTTATAACATTGCAAAAAAAATGAAATTAGCTACACAGCTTGCAGTCTGGCCTGATATGATCCATGCAGGACCCTCAGCCCTTATATCTCCATTATGTCTTATCATACAATAGTGATTCACAAAAAAGTAAAATAAGTAGCCACTTCAATAGTCATTCCTGTAGCAAGCATTTGGTTTTTGTTCGGTAAATTCTTCGTTTTTCCCACTCACCTCTGATGTTCAAATGATGAGCACTTATGATTCTGCTGAAACACATGTTGTTCATCGCACTTCCATGCATTTGTCCCAAAGATATAACAATATTGAACTGTGAGTGGCTCCAACTGGCTACATGTCTCCTTTAACAACTGCACATGGTGACTCACGACAGGCTTTGATGAGAGAAGACCTCTATCGACCTCACTGTGCACAAAGTGGAGCACCTGTTCATGATCGTGATGAAGCTTTTGCTCACTCAGTTTGGTTATGTCTGTATGGAGTCAGTTTACTTTCCATATTCTCAGGCAGAGCAGCATCCACTATAGCAGTCGCTTTATTTACAAAAACAAATTTAGAGAGTATTTACTTTCTGCTTCAAGAAAGCAGCCCACAACCCCACAACATTTACCTTCTAAAGTAGATTTTTCAGCTTCCTAGTTGATGTCTCTGCCGTCTAAAAACTTCAGTCCTGCATCATGCATCATGGCACCTGTTAGTGGGTGGGATATATTAGGCAACAAGTGAACATTTTGTCCTCAACATTGATGTGTTAGAAGCAGGAAAAATGGGCAAGTGTAAGGATTGGCTGTGGAACTGTGATAGCTAGAGGACTGGGTCAGAGCGTCTCAAAAACTGCAGCTCTTGTGGGGTGTTCTCGGTCTGCAGTGGTCGGTATCTATCAAAAGTGGTCCAAGGAAGAAACAGTGGTGCACCAGTGACAGGGTCATGGGCGGCCAAGGCTCACTGATACACCGTGGGGAGTGAAGGCCAGCCCATGTGGTCTGATCTAATAGACAAGTTACTGTTGCTCAAACTGCTGAAGAATTTCATGCTGGTTTATGATAGAAAGGAGTCAGAATACACAGTGCACCGCAGTTTGTTGCGTATTTGGCAGCAAAAGGGGGCCGACACAATATGAGGCAGGTGATCATAATGTTATGCCTGACCGGTGTATTTATATGTGTGTGTGTGTGTGTGTGCAAGAGAGAGAATGTTTTGCACAGCTCTGTGTGTCTCAAGGTTAATCTCATTAAGTGTCATGGGATCAGAGCATAGATTGCAGAGAATCATTAAACAAAATTATGAAGAGTGCCTGTTTGGAAAGAGTGTGTGTGTGTGTGTGTGTTTGTACTCCTATCATTGGAGGACAGGTGTGAATTTTAAACCTTTGGAGTGAGGGCCATTTTGTAAAGTGAGGACATTTAGGCTGGTCCTCACCATATTTTCATTGTAATGGCTCCTAGAGGCTGTTTTTATGCATTTCTCCAAGTTTCAGAGTGGTCGTCAAAAAGATGCCAATATGGGAAAAATGTGCGGAAAAATTTATTGTGTGTGTATTTCTTGGATACACACACTTTTTGCTCTCTGCTGCCCCCTGCTGTCAGTACAGTACTAACCACATAAAAGCCTGTTCAATCCTGGTACACTATATGTCTGAGGTGATCTTATCACAAGTGAACGGCAGGTGTTCTTCTGTTTTCCTTACACTTTACATGACCAACACACTCATTAAACATGCTGTTGACTCTAAGCCATCTATCTACCGTCTTTATAATTTGCTCTCCTCACCTGGCCTATTTGTCAGATAAGGCTCATATGTAAGATGCATGTTAAAAGAAAGCACAGCTCCACTATCAGCAGCTACAGGGCAGGGATCATGTGTACAGCACATCATCTCAAGGTGTGTGATGTCCTCGGGACCACCAGAGTGAGAGTCAACTTCACCAGTGTA
>OMNW01029217.1:0-11819 GCA_900303245.1 Selene dorsalis | reverse complement strand
GGACATGTTATTGTTTATTATGACACAGGAAGTTCAAAATGTTGAATGTTACTCAATCCATTGACTCATCAGTCTCTCTGTATTTGCCAGAAAGTCTCCATTGAACAAACAGCTCCTGCTCATCCCTTTAATAATCTGTTACAGGATTATTGTAGTAATGATTTATTGATTTTAAAATATTGCACATAGTACTATAATCCTGAGCAGATAGATCTTGAAGAGATTTAAAAAACACCCTAGTCAGCAAGAAACCCCGTGTTATTAGATTACTTTTGAGGAGAAGGGAGGAACTGATTGGAAAAGGGGACAGATGTCGCTGAATGTCATGAAGACCTGCACATATGGCTGTGGTCTTTAATAATAAATAGATGGCATGACAGGGACAATGACTGGTTATAAAGATGGCCGACATGACAGCACCCCAAAAGTGAAGCCAAAATATCTCAATTGCCCTGTGATGGCTTAATGCTGCGTGAGTCCTGAATTCTTGTTCACATCAAAGAAAAAAAGAAGAGGGGGTTGGGGTTGGAGTGATTTAACATTTTTCTGGTGATGGACTAAATCTGGAAGACATATGGGCGACTCCAAATGACATCACTGGCACAAGATGGCAGCACCCGTACCCAGGATATTTTGGCTTCATTTTTGTACACAGTGGAATCCGTCTTTATATACAGTCACTGGACAGTGGTAAGAAGGAGGCGAGGGCTCGACTTGATTTTAAGATGAGTTTTCTCAGTGGACTTCAGTGGACGAGTGATACAAGAGTTGGTTTGCGGGAAACGTACAGGTGCAAAGAAAGGACAGAAAAAGTGGGAGACAGTGAGGGAAGGGAGGACTGTGACTGGGACATCGTGACTGTGCATGAACCCTGCACCATCCCATCTGTTCACTTGCAACCACTTCTTTCACAATGGGGGAAAAAAGTCTAACTATCCTCTGAGGACCCTAGTGAGAAATTCCTGTTAGGTACAGTACGTGTCCATCCATGCCTGTAAGTAAGGAGACATTATGGCAACAGAGAGCTGTTCACAGTTCACAGGCAAGGTGGGACATATAGTCCCTGTAGTAAACGTATTCTAGGTCTGTACCAGTGTCTCTGAGCTACAGCACAGACTGGATTCCTCCACAGGAAGGCACCTTAATCAGACACCTTCACCTCCTTTCAGTGCAAAAGAACAGAAGCTCTACTCTCAGCTCCTCTTTTTATCTTCTGTCCCTGCACAGAAAACTAATTTTATCTGCTTGTATCCACGATATCAAGCTTCTATGCAGACAGCAAATCACATTAACGGGGCAGAGAAAAAAAAATCAGGTTATGGTTGAAAACTCCAAGCAAACACATTAACATACACTGCTTTTAGAGTTGATTTTTACTGCACTGACTGGTCACGAATCTGGTTTCTTCTCTACTCTGTAAAAGATTTTTGAACCATAGCTGATGTGAACGGAAAAGATCAGGACGTCCCCATCGAAAACGCTTCAATTCAATGCTCTATCCTCCAGAGTGAACTTCGTAGATGGGTTTCATGTTCAGTTCACCACAGACTGACAACATTATGGGTTGGTCAGGGTGCTTCCCGTGATTAGGTGAGGATCAGCCATGCCAATAGTGGTGAAGTGACATTCACACAAACCATTCGGTATAATCTCATACACACGGACACACACATACACAAATACACATATAGAGTGACGTAAACCACAGGTGGAAACTCACCGGTTCATGATGGGGTTCTGTCTCTTTTCTCAATGGAGGATCAAACTTCACCTGACCAACTGAGAGAGTAAAGAATAAAGAGACAGACTGTTGTGATGAGCTCGCAGGATAAACACAGAGAGCACAGGTAACTTCTCTGGGTTTTCTGATATACAAAATAACAATCTAATCAAAGATGAATTTGTTTGTGTTGATCTTGTGTACACACTCACAGTTTATCTCAGACAGCGTCTTTCCTTCCCTAGTGCTCCTGCTGGTGGAACGAATACGATGAGGAACAGAGACCGGAGACTAGCAGGAAAGAGACAGAAACACAAACACACAGTCAAGTAGGTGCTGTGCAAAGAATATACACACTGTAGTAATTTACACCGCAATTGAGAAGATTACAATAGGCCAAAGAAAGAAAGGAAAAAAAAAACAAACAAAAAAAACCAAAATGCTTAATCCCAGTGCTGTTTCCTGTGGGTGGGATTTGATGACACAGCAAAACAGCCAGCTGCACTCTGCTAGCAGACGGCCAAAACATAGCAACACAGATAGAAAACACAAACTTTGCAGGCAACATCATTAACGTTTCACTCCAGCGTTGTCATCTTTACATTATTATATAATGTACAATATTCTTAGAATTTGAGCCCATTTACATTTAATACAGAGGCCAATAACTGACACAAGCATTTATCAGTCTGTGTCAACATGTTGTCCATTAAAAAATACACTGGATAGATGGATGCCTTCAGTATAAAGATGTAGATTCAAAACACAGCAACCTCAAACCATGCTGGTAAAGTGACCAGAGAAAGACAAACCAAGGCTTTTATAGATCCATACAAGAAGCCACATCTGTAGCAGAGCAGCCAACAGGTTCGTCAGCTTAACCACCACTTATAGTTGTAATCAAGTCCATTCGCGAAACACACAAATCATGGTTAGTAGCTAGCTGAAAAGGCAAAGATGAAGATGGATTCCACAATCCCCAGTCTTTTCATAATGCACCCTGTATCCTGTGCTTCCAAACCACCAGATAGGGAGATGAAGCTTTCATCTTTTAACCAGAGCTGGGTAAAAACAAACCAAAACTATTTTCAAAGCCTTGGACAGAGACTCATGTATCATTGATTTCCGATATTTTCCTGAACCTCAAGGTTATTAAATCTGAGGCTTCAGTTTCATTTTAATTCTGAGACCCCACTATTAAAGAAAACATACAGGAAATCACCACAATGTCAACACTATTAAAGTAAGAACAATTTGACCTCTTTGTGGTTTAAATGCATTGTTGTAAGTATGAGTATGATTCTGACAGACTTTGGAAACCATCTTTATGAACCTTGATGTTTCTATATTGCCCAGCTGCTGCCACAGAACTAGAATGAACCGATAATCCATGGTGATGTCATTTCCTGATCCTCTGTGGTATAGCACACCACGCATGATATTTATAAAGCTGTGGTATTCATTACATTTCCTTAGAAATTAAATATATACCTCTATAGCAACAATAAAACCCTCTGATAATCATAATTAAACCACATACAGTATTTTATTCATCAAGTTAAACCTCATCCATCTAGTTTAGTCTATGCAAATAAAGGCCTGTATGCTACACTCAGAATTTCAGGGGATGAAGATGTTTTTATTTATTTAGAAACAAATACATAATCTAATCATACTCTGCACTCTGTGAAGTTCAACCTCATGACTTAACTTAAAGCAAGTATTTCATATAATTGTTCTACAGCTGATTAATCAGTTATTGATTGTGTAACTGACACGATTCCATGACTTGGACAACTGAAGGAAGTAAAATAGTGACTGTATGATTCTATAAAATACGCCACCAGCTGATGTGTATGTCAACAGAAAGGCATGAGCGTTTAATACAAGCGCTCACTGGTATGTTGAACTAATTACACAATCGCCATGGCAATCCATCAACGGTCTGAGCCTCACATGCCAATGTCAGTTTCCATGACAACACCAGTAGACAGACACTCGGTTGAATGGAAAATCCACTCTCAGTTCATTCAGCTCTGTGGTTGTCCTCCATGTGAAAACACAACCCACAGTCCAGTTAGAGTGAAATCACTGCAGACACCGCAGCCAACACGGGTACCTTCCTACGGGCCGCAAAACGGGGTGCGCGCCGAGCACTGGGGCTTATGGGTAGGAAATGACCTCTGTACTTAAACTGAAGAGGAGGTCAAGGATGGGGAATGGAGACGAGAAGACCAGGGGGAGGAAGAGAGGGAGAAAGAAGGAGAAGAGAAAAGTAAGGAGAGGGGAGAAGTGCTACAAGGAGGAAGGAGAAAGGGGAAGACAAGTAAAGAGAAGAGACAAAGATTGAAATGAAAGACAAACAGAAGAAGATAGATGGAAGAAGAAACACTCAGTAAGAAAAGAAAAGGGAGAGGAAAGAAGGAGTAGGGGACAAAGAGCAGAAAGATGAGTCACATGAGCCAGGGAGAGGAGGGACTGTGGTTGAGGACAGTATGGATGGATGGCAGTGGATGGTGGAGGAATTTAATGAGAGAGGAACAAATAAGGAGACAGAAAGACAACATTTGAAGGGACGGAAGAAAAGCAAGAGCCAGCAAAACATAATAATTTCTCTGATGAGCTGCCTTGAAGCTTGATGACACTTATTTTGGGGGAAAAAGCAACACCTCAAAAAGAAGGTCAAAGGTTACCTCAGGTTCGGGGTCGTCATCGTCAAAGTCGTTGAAGGTGCTGTGGTCAGGGTTGTTGGCTTTGTCCAGCAGTTCGATTGCCAGCGTCCTGCTGAGGGGCTGTGACACGAAAGGGTGCTGGAAGACCAACAGAGGAGGGAACCAATCAGAGTGTGTGTCCGTCAGAAATGACTAATACTTTAATAACCCCAAAAGATTTAAGCATTCAGGTGTGAGAACCTGTGATAGATTTATTTAACAAACAGTCTATTTTTAGCACCAGAACAATACACCTGGAAATGTTGCATTTTATGAGAAGTGAAAGACAGAATGAGGTTTTCAGATGAGATGAACAAAGAATTTATTTTATATCTAATATGCCACTGAGAGGAGGATGAAAAGAGTATATCAGAGTTAGTTCAGCAGGGACGAGGAACTGCTCAGAGCAGGACCACTTGTGTTTTTGTACATATGTTGTTGTGCTGCTCACCTGCAGGAGTTTCTCAGCTGTGGGCCTCTTCTTTGGGTTCTTGGTCAGGGCGAGTTTGACAAAATGGTGGAAGTTATTTGTCCTGTTTGTTCCGCAGAGAGAGAAAGACTTGATGAAACTGTACGGTTTATACTACAACATAAATGTGTTTAAATGGCTGTAAAAAAGTAAATTAAGAAGAGCGTGTGACAGGGTCGGGATCTCACCATTTGAGTTTATCTTTCAACTTGGGAGGCTGGAAATTACTCTTGGTCATTAAGAACAGAGCCCTGTGTGGAAAGAGGGAAAGCCAAGGATTAATCCCAAAGGCTTAACAGTAACGTTAAACAGTGAGCAAAGTGCAGCTTGCACAGCATGCAATTATAAAGACTACACCCTACACAACATCTGCTGGAGGTTCTTAAATTCACAGTTTCTCATCGATTTACATATAAAAGGACCCACTTTACAATTTCCCAGTGTTTCATTTGTAGTGTTGTTATCATTAAGTAGGTATTGTATATTTGTGGTTTTAACAACATGGCTGAGAGTGGCGACTGCTTTGTTGAGACATCACAAAGTTATCGAAGTCCTGATGGCTTGTTTTAAGGCTGAATTTGATTAAATTAAACTAATGTAAAATCAGTATCGGTATCAGTGCTTTAAACACAGATCTGGGTTTTCTGCCGTTATGTGAAGTAAGAATTTAATTTTCCATATCCATACCATATATATTGTACACATAACACCTAAACACAAATACACACAAACACATTTACACACTCCTCTACCTCATGGGATGCAAATCAAACATTGGTGGTTGTAGTTCAGCCAGCTCTATTGCTGTGATTCCCACAGCCCAGATATCACACAGCTGGTTGTAACCTCCTTTCCTCTCCACTGCTGCTACTTCTGGAGCCATCCTACAGACAGAGAGAGACACAGAAGGAGGGCAATGGAAAAAAAGGGAAAGAATTAACAAAATCAGGTTAATTAAACAGCTAGGCACAAGAAAAGATTTTGTTTTTTCACAGTATTTCCCTGCAGAAGCACAAAGGGTCCCCACTATGACCTTGATCTACAACTCTCCTGACTTCCCTGTGAACCTCCGTCTGTCTGTGTCTCTCCGGAGCTCAAAAATACTATTCATTCCTGGTTTGTTAAGGTTTTGTGAAGATGTGCATAATCTGGATTCACTACAGCAACCATCAGATAATGTGATAAATGCATGAAACATATCCGTCGAAACACTCCTGCAGGGTGACGCTTAAGACAAATTCCTTCAGCCTGCCTGATGTCAGACCGTTTATCAAATTCCTGCACTTTCCCCAACTGATCAAAGGCCTCTTGGGTACAGTAGGAAGTTGGCTTTTATTAATTTGCTGGGCCTTGCTTGTGTATCCACATGCAGCTTTACATGAGATGACAGAAAAACAAGCACAACTCACCAGTAAGGAGTTCCAATGAATGACTTCCTCTTGGCTAGAGTTGCTGTGATCTGGGCTGATACACCAAAGTCAGCTGTGGAAGGAAAGAGGGGGGAAGGGAATATGACAGAAGAATGAAACAGAGTAGAAAAGAAGGGAAGGAGTGAAAGAATAGAAAAGGGAAAGAATGAAGACAGAATTTGAAAGAGAAATAAATTTTAAAAGGTGAGAGTAGGAGTGGCAATGATTAGACGAAGGGGGGACACGAGAGAACGGCAGAGAGAGAAATGAAAACGTCAGTGAATGAGGCCTTTAGGACTCAAACTTTTGAAACAGAGGGAAACTGCGTATTCCTCTTACCTAGTTTAACATAGCCATTGTCTGTCAGGAGGATGTTGGCTCCCTGTCAGAGACAAACACGCCATGTGTCAAGACACAACAAGACAAATCACACAACAGGTCAATTCAAGTGAGCCAGCAGTGAAGGTTTATCGTCACCTGCAGCTATGAGTCAGTAATCCTGCGAGATTATTAAATGAGCATACCAATATATATATATATACAGCATGTAGCAGTAACAAGCATGTTTAATTATTTTATCACACGTCATCCAGTTCTCTCCAAACTCACCTTGATGTCTCTGTGCATTTTGCCTTTATTGTGAAGATAATATAAACCCTGGAAACAGAATCGCAGTGTTAAAATACACATATGGAAAACTGTTTGATCTTCTAACAGTAAAACATCACATAACTCATGTATGTTCATGCAGATCTGTTAATGAACAGGTGTCAAAGCTCTCCGTTTATTCCCTCTCTTCTATTAAAGAAATACACATGCACTGATATGACAAACACACTGGATACTCTACCTGCAGGGTCTCCCGCGACATGTAGGCTATCTGTGACTCTGATAAGGGCCCAGTTACTGGAGGAGTGAAAGAAAGAACGAGAATAAGATAAAGTTAAATAAAAACAAAACAAAAGAAACAACACACTTAATATCAAAATGCGTGTATGTACATGTTCTTACCATGATAGATGTCCTGCAGAGACCCTCCTCCACAGTACTCCATACTGATCCATAACTTATCTCTCCTGCACACACACATACAACACTACTTTGTCAGTATACCGTTACACACACACGCATGCAAACCAGAGTAAAATGACATTCTGATGACGACCATAACTAAATTGTAGATGTGAGCACAGGCGGAGACACCACATACGAACACTAACTTACCGGAGATAACTGCCAAAATAGGCAACGATGTTGGAGTGTTTACAGTCTTTCATCATTATAATTTCCTGCTGGACAACAGCAAAGTCCTCACCTGGAGAGGAAACACAAGTGTAAATGTTATTACGATGGTTATCTGATATCTTAAGGCTTGATATGGTACTTATTATTGTTTACAAAGCAATAGTACCAGAGCAGAGAAGTTGATTTATCATGGATTTGTGTCAGTATGTGTTTGTGTGTGGCTAAACGCTGCAGGGCAAAATCACGGAGGTTTCTACATGTTTAAATTCAATCTTGAGGTCCTTAATTATTCAGCAGCAGTGTGCACACTTCCCGTGACTATGGAGGTTCTTTTTTTCCTTTAATGGAGGACAACATGATAATGCACCGAACAATGATAGAAAGGAAGTGTAGGGCGAGAAAGGGAGTAAACAGGGGGTGTGGAAAAAAGTCTGATCAAGGAAGAAGGTTACAGAAAAGAATGAGTGAAAAAGAGAAGAGCACAGGCTGCCAAAGTCATTTAGAAGGAGACACAGCGAAAAAATGGGGACATAAAGGAACAGAGAGAGAGAGAGAGAGATGAGATAACTCACCCGGTTCCAGTTTGATGACTTTGATAGCAGCCAACTCTCCTGTGTTAACATTACGAGCCTGAAAGAGAGAGAAAGAGAGAGGAGAGAAAATGAGTGAGCGGAGCCTCAAAAACATGCATGTTCATGCAATTTTGTGGTGAAGCAGGTCTGGGCTGCGACCGACGCCATGTGTGCAAGAAAACAACATTGCATAGGCACAGTGAAAGGGTTCGAAAGAAGCGGGGCCTAGCGTGTGTTTTTGCCACATCACAACAGGATGGAACGCAGCAATCCACTGAATTAGTCTGTGGATGACATGTAAGCATACAGATGTTCAGGGAGATGTTCTGTTTAACTGATAATCATGACAAAATCCTTCAGAAACATTCATCTATTACTCAAACACACTTTTCCTGCATTGCAGTTCAGCTATGATGGAGACAAGTGCATGGATGAAACAGCAGCAATGATGGGAAACGAGTGGTTGGATCCCACTTGAAACTGCTGTACAATTAACTTAAATCCAACTGTCAAACACACGACCATAATGTCTCTTATCAACTAAAGCTGCTGCTGCTACTAAACACAGGATCTCTATAACACTACTCTTTAAAAAAAGTTAGGATTATTTGCACTACTGATATAAAATCAGGGTTCAAGCCTAGACTCATGCAAAATAACCTGATGAATAAAATGATGTCATGAATACCTCATCTGTCACATGTGTAATGCAACCAAGAGGAAAAAAAACAAAGCAGGTGATAAGGCAGTGTGATGGTACAGACCTCGACAGCGATTTTACTGTATTCCTGAAAAGCTGACCCTCTCCCTAACCCCAACCTTAACCCTTTTATCAAAAAGCGCGTTCTTGTGCAGAACACAGAGGCTGATTTTCTATAAATAGCCGACTGTGTGTTTACATCCAGTGGCAGAGCTGGATGGGGAGAGGAATTCTATATGAAGTATGCATGAATAAAACATGGTTTTTCAGAGGAGGCAATGAATTGCTCACTTCTCCCCAGCCGAGAATGTGCAAGCGTGACTGTGTGTGACATTGCATACGCATGTGTGAGAATAAGAGAGAGAGAGAGGAGGAGAGAGAAGGAGCGTGAAAGTAAAATAAAGAAAAGGAAACCGGTATCTTCAGTTAACTGATAAGAATTTCTCCACTGAAGACAAAACAAAGCGCTTCAATACCTTTTAACGGCTTAAGGCTAATGTGTTAAGTCTCTGACACATTAGACCCTTTCTTCTCCTCATGGACTGGAGGAAGCCGACAGAAACACCCCCATCTACCCTGATCCTGGCTGCAGCCCCACCAGCATATTTACCCAACATTAGTGAGGAAAACCATGACACTTTACATTCTGCTTTCTCTCTGCTGCTATGTAAGGATTCTTCTATCAAGCAAGTGCATAATCTCCATGTTGAAATATTCACAACAGAACAGGGGAATGTGTATATTTTAAATCAGAAACATAGATATAAAGGATTTTTCATTATGTATTAGATTTTTCTAGTCTATGACAAATACTATAAAAAAAATGTTAAGCACTGTCATATTAGTGTGAAGTGATTAATGTGTTTCCATTCTCTTCAGTTTATATTTACTACATGGCTAAGCTACTTATATTAATTGCAAGTCTAAAAATGTTTCAACCAAATCTGATGATGAGGCGAAAGTAATTTAATAAAACATCAAATTAAATGTACATTAAATTCCATCTGAGTTTTCTATCTTTCTGATACAGTGATGCAGTGGTAATGTGCCAACTGAGCTGCCTTGTCAGCATGAGCACTGATCGCCCTTACAGCTGAGGGGTGGAAGAAGAAAAAAAAGTAGCACAAAACAGAATCTCAACTTCAAAAAACAAGACACAAGAGTACAGTGCACACAAGTTCGCTGCAGAAACAGAGCAGCGAGGAGACAAAATAAAGCAAAGAACTCAAGGGTAAACATGTGGAAAACAACTGCACTATCAAATATTAATCAGTAATATTACACACAAACAATCAAAACCGATTTTTAGTTTTGAGAAACAGAAGAAGGACAAGAAATGTTTCCTCCTTGGTTCAAGGGGAAAATCAAGTGAAGAAGAACAGATGCAGAGGAGAAGGAACGACAGAGGCGAGCACACTCCAAAACAAAGCTGTGGTGGGAGGGAGGGGGGCACTGACAAAGAGATGCAAAGAGAAAAGACGAAGAGAGAGGAGCAGAGTGGAGAGCACAGACAGTGTGTCTTCAGTCTGAGATGACTCATTGAGCCCAGTGCCACTGTGAGTGGCAACAACACACAGCCTGGCTCAGCTCAGCTCGACTTGACTGACTGGTTGTTGTGACTGGCTGGCTGACTGAAGCGAGCTGCTCGGTGTGCAAGTTTGACCATCAGTCACCCAGAATTCCTACTGTGCTGAAGTGGCCTTGAGCAACAGGCCTAAGACTCCTCTCTGAGAACCAGCGCCTGAGCTGGTGAACGTTTTTCAAATAAAACAACAAATAAAAAAAAATCATAGGCCAGAACCATCAAAAGACACAGATGATGCTGTGCGATGTTCATCTGGACTCAGAGACACATCAGAAACATTTTCACCAGCTTTCACGCTCGGTCAAACTTTTTGTGTCAACCAGCGTGATTTAGAAAACGCTCCAGTCCTTCAAATCCAGTTAGTTCTCCTGTGTGATTCATGGACAGACAGAAATGAATGAATGACAGCTGAGAACAATACAGAAAATGCCACAGCAAAGCAGTGCAATCCATCATTCCCCGACACTTCAGGAAAAAAAAAAGGCCATTCAGTGATGAAGCGGTGACTGAACAAATGATGGTCAAACACAGAAACCCCTCCGCAGAAAGGTGGTTTTATTAGCTACACTTAATGGACGGGAAGAAAAAGCCGAGTTTATCCCTTCTCAGTCTGATTTATTCTGGGTGACAAGTGCAAACCCGACAGCTAAAATGTTACATAAATTAACAACTAAAGTCATCACCTCTGCATGAGCATAACCTCGGTCTCTGACTGTCGCATGTTTGGACAAAAAATGGCAGGGTGCTTGGTGACAGTGGCACAGAGGAAGAGGAGAAGTGATTAAGGTGAGAAAGCTGATGATGCACTGACTGATTCATGCATGTGTCAATACAACTACTGGGTTATTGTTAGAAAACAATGTTTTTCAATAGTATACTATAATGTAATGTAAAGATTCTTCTTCATTTGACTATAAAAGCAGAAATTCTCAAATATTCAACATGAAGAGCTGAACAGGAACTTAAGTCACTGTAAAGATTTAAATCAGGAACTGTCTGATCTGTGAAGACATATAATAAGAAAGAGTCAGCGTAAGAGCAAACGATTCATTCTGCTAGTGAATGGATGAACTATCAATGAACTGGTCTTGAGCCCACTGGGTCAGGCTCCTGGTTCAGATCCTCTCAAACAATTTTTGTTGAGGTGTCAATCAAGTGATGACAAAGCAAAAGCCAAACAACCAGAAAGAGACACATGTTGACTACAAAGAGACGCAGACTGTTCATAGCTGAAAGAGGCAAAAAATGACAAAAAGACATAAATTTAACTGAGCAGATACATTTTCTGTATCTTTCCATCTGTGGGTGTTGCAGCGTTCATGTGTCTGTGCCCAGGGGCCCGTTGTCTCATCATCCACTTAACAGTATTTGATGACCTGTGTTATGGACGCATTTTGTTCAGTACCAG
>OMNW01029216.1:17461-41948 GCA_900303245.1 Selene dorsalis | reverse complement strand
TTGATGTCTCTAAAGTTATGGTTGGTAATGCTGGAGAGCTTGCAAGAGAGCTAGCAAGATTTGAAAGTGGCACCTCCTCTAAATTCCAACCCCCCCACCCCGTCCAAAGCCACGCCCCCACAAACTTGAACACGCATCTGACAGTGGGACAAGTAACGCTGGAAGCAGACCCATCGCCAGACCTCAGTCTTAAGGGGGGCATATGAAATGCATGGGAGGGCACAATTATTATTATTAGCCTCCAGTACATATTTTTTTGACACGGTGAATACATTTATTCAGAAAAAGGAATGAAAATGTATAATGTATTGACTACTTTCAGGATAGAAGGAGCCTTTCACCTAGTATAACAAAAAATGTTTCTGAACATGATTACCAACCATAACTTTAAAATTTCACAGTTTTCAGAGCTCTGCTTTTTCTAGTCATTCTTAAATGTGTTTTTATAAATTTGTTTATATAAAAGTTATGAAATGGGTATTTACATTTAATTAAGACAAAAATGTGAGCACTCTCTCTAATGCTGTGATGTTGCCAGTGCTTTTTCTCTATTTGTTGTTGTGTTTCTTCTCTGTCTAAAGATGAGAGGACCAGCATTCCCTTTTATTTTGCGCCTTGAAACACAAAATAAACAAAGACAAGTTTTTCTGCTCGAAAACTGCAGTTGGACCATGTGATGAAACGGGTTTGATGACACGGTAAATGACTCTTATTTTCTCGAGGAAGCCGATGGTCTAAAACCCATTTTTCATTGGTGCAAAGGGGACAAAGGCAGGTTTTGGTGTGGCAGGTGATGAATGGTTAGTGGGAGGGAATCCATCTGCTGCATCAACACAACGGAAATGGGATCGTCCACTGATTAAAAAATTGCACACTGAGAGACAAGTGTGATTCACACACTAGACCCAAACGCACTGTAGGGTACAATGGAGTCCAGGGTATGTGCACGGGCGTGCATATGTGTGACTGAGAGAGAGAGAGAGAGTGTGTGGAGGAGAGAAGATGTCTTTCAATCTGTGTCTCTGTTTGTCAGAACGTCTTTTTTATGTCTCTCTGTCTTTCTATCTCTCTCTCTCTCACACACACAAACACACACTCACACAGTAGAATTCACAAGTGGCTGTATGCCATCCTGGCTAAATACCAACTATCTATCATCTGAGATTTCTCATACTTCTTGAATTCAATAAGCCAATATGATTAATGTAGTGGCTGCAGTAGCTTTGGTATAGTGTTATGTTAACGTTTACAAATAGAGACAATAATACACATTAAGCTGTTTGTGGTTTTCTCTTTTTGATTTATGTTCATATTTTAAGAAAGAAAATTAAAATGATTATTTTTCAAGTCTCTGTTCTTCTGAACGTTGGAGTTAGCGCTGTTACAATGTCAGATTTTCACTTCATGATGATTGAATTCGTCATAACAATATTATCTTGTGTTATAATGTGTTCACATTTATCTGCTGAAGAGGAAAAGTTTCTCTGTGCTTGCCTACAATCTGACTTTCCCAATGATTTTGGGAGCTTGTAGCGGACCAGTGTACAATCTCCAGTAAAGATGTGACACATGGATTGTTGTTGGCAGGTGTAAGACTTCTCGGAGGAAGTGCTCATACTCCAGCCCTCACCCATCGTACCCAAAAGGTCACTTTAAGCAAAGTCAAACAAAAATGCTTGAATTGGAAAAGAACTGGACTGCAATAAACAAAAGTTGAAGTCACAAATTTTCATTCAGATCACATTCAGCTCATGCCACTGCAAATGAAATTATATACTATATATCAGTGTGCTGAGTGTAATGATAAAATCTTTAATTGTGTTAAACTTATTGTAAAAAGACTGGACATGAAACAACAGCAGATGGGAGCTGTGATCCAAGGCAGCACGAGTAAGATCATAATTCCCTCTGGCCTTCTTCTCCTCACCACACTATGACAGTTCTAAGAATCCAAAGACCTGGGGAGATTTATACACCAAAACTATGATTTCCATTCCCATTCTTGTTGATATTCCCACTCTCAATCCATTATCCCCAACTTCCTTCAGGTTGTTGTTGTACTTTGGTTATACTCAAACCGAGAGTGCAAATGATTTATTGTACATATTCATTTCTTTTGTCTCTTCTGTTTTTTCTTTTTTTTTGCAAGCAACATTTTCATTGGCTGCTTGGTCAGTGAATAAACAACGACTACATGATATGATTTCCATTCAGAGCGTTCCTCTGTGCTGCTACAAAGCAGCTGGACGAAGGAAACAGGATCGTCCATTTCCAGGGGTGCAAACTCGTCACCTTTCGGCAAGTGATTTCACTGATTAACACACCTTCAGCCGCAGAGGTGTGTAAATCAGTGAAATCACCTCTTAAAGTCTTTGGTTGGAAGGAAAATCTGCACACACACGGCTCTCCGTGGCACAGGGTTCCCCACCCCTGGCTTAGAAGGTCAGTGGTTCGATCTGTGGGTTAATGTGTCCCTGATGCCTCCGATGGCTGTTCCGTCAATGTACGGATGCTGTTTGTGTATGTGTGAGCCGATGTATAAATGTGAAATATCAAGAGCTTTGAGTGGTCTAAGACTAGAAAAACATAGAAGTGCAGCCTATTAACGATTATAGTCCCAGAACCTCTTAAGGAGGAGGTCAGGTTTAAAACCTGTGACTTGAAATTTAATAGCTTTCTAATTTTAAAGTTCATGTAATTAATGTTTCTGTTCTAATAGCGACTCTGATTACAATGTGAAGGGTCTAAGGTGTAATTAATCTTCAACACTTTAAATGCATTTTCACAAAATACCATGCGAATTGACATTTTTTGCAACACACTGCAGCACACAGTTCTCAATGGAAAACACAGGAATCTGACATGAAGTAATTTGCTTTCCATTTCTGAACACTGATGTTCAAAATTCCTCACCCATGAATCAGCTGACTGCTTGTGTGCGTGCGTGCACGTGCGTGTGTGTGTGTATATATATATACTTTTTTTGGGGGGGGCTTAAGCAGAGTTTTGAAAACAGCTCTTTTTTTTTTTCCAAAGCACTCAACATAGATTATAATCAAAAAACAAACTTTTGCACCAAGCACTTCGTATTAGCACATTATTGTTCAACCAACTAGACACTGTAGTGCACAATCAAAAGCGCTTTCATCTTTGGTGACTTTGGCTTAATAGTTCTGCTGACAGGGGTTGTTCAAGTCTGCAGAATTATGTGCAGAAACACAAATATTGTTGGAAAAAAAAACAAACTCCACAACAAATCACATCAGATTAATCAGTCAGTCAATCAGTGAATGAATCAAATATGCAGTAGCTCACATTATCGTTCCCATGTCATCTAAACCGAACCAGACTGCTGTTGTGGCAAAACAGGAAACATTCATCCTGTGTCATCGTCACATGTCAGCTTGACTTGGAAGACGACGTGTTTGTACAGAAAACAAAGGCATCGTACATAAGATCATGTTTTTTTAGTGGACTTACTGTCAGTTTACTACATTACATTGTGATATACGTTTTTTGGAAAATAACATTCAAGAAACGTAAACAGACTGAAAATGAGTGTTGAGTCCTCTCATGAAAAGGACAGAGAGATGAGTATCTTTCTCTCCGTGCTTGAAAATAGTAACAGTGCGGCTTTGAGCTGCAAACAACCGGACAGCAAAGCATGCCATTTTATCTCTCAGAGGGTGAGCGAGACGCCCTCAAGAGCAAACAGGACTTGGTTTTGTATTTGCGTCTATGTGTTTGTGTGAGCATGCCTCAGGAGGTGTGCTGCAACAAAAAAAGAAACCCACAGCAGTGCACCAGACGAGGAAAGCAAATGAGCACTTTCTCCTTTTTCCATGTTGATAGAAGAGCCTCGATATGTTCCTCTTCTTTCACAGCAGGGGAAAGTGTACATGCGTATGCTTCTTGTGAGCTCTCCTGCTTTTATGTGTGTGCTTGTGCTTGGGTGTTTTTTTTGTATGTGTGCTAGTTTCCTCGCAGTGGCCCACTGCTCCTCTACGGTTTTAAGGAAGGCTCTGGAGGCAGACCTTGTTTGCTCTGTGGATATAAGT
This sequence comes from Selene dorsalis, assembly GCA_900303245.1. Lineage (NCBI taxonomy): Eukaryota > Metazoa > Chordata > Actinopteri > Carangiformes > Carangidae > Selene > Selene dorsalis. Next base: position 37,890 of record OMNW01029216.1, on the reverse strand, counting down.
GTCGTCTTACATTGCTAATTCACGATTGCATCTCCATGCTTTAGCATAAACACACTGCGGATAGAGAAGACTTATATGTAAATGTAATGTATGTTACACCCTGTGATTTGTGCTGATACGTTGTGTGTGGGAGTAATAAACACTTCTGCCATGTTAGAGGCGCTACAGCGTGTGCATCCCTACCGCCAAGCCATTTGCATTTCAAATCATTTCTAGGGAACGCTGAACTCTTGAAATCAGTTCAAATGTGTGATTGGTGTAATGCTAATTTAATCTTCCCCCTCTCCTGGACAGGTGCAGAGTCAGAGAGAGACTGGCAACAAGAAAACAACGTACTCACAGAAAAGGTACAGCATGCACAAACACAGATACACTCCTATGTTTGGAGACACATTAATGAACATCCGTATTTTCCCCTCTGGCTATAGTGTAATGTTCAATTTAATGGTCTAATGTTCCTTAATGACTGCTTTATGTGCATGGGCTTATTGTGCATCTATCAACCTGAAGCACATCTAATCAGACAATTAGCCCTCATCTTTGGCTAATTTCCATGTATGTATTCATCACCATAACTGGCTTTCTAATAGGAACACAAATGGATTGTCACTTCTCTCATCACATGGTTTACACATACACACAAATGCACATACTGTACACATGAACACACACACCTATCTGTTTATTTGTCTGTCTGGACAAACAGAGTAAAGCTTAGCATCAAACCAAGACAAATACCACTGTGAGAATTAGATGTGAGAACCTGACTGTAGACCAAGTGATGCGGCACAGTTAAACCCGCAAGCACAGACCTGAGTCACTGACTTTTTACATGTACAACTGGAAAGGAATATTTTTAAGAAACTGACACGAAAGTCATCTAGTGCAAACATGCACGAGAGAGCGTGTCATTTCCTGCTTGTAGATCAGTGAGACCTTCTCAGGCTTCTGTTCCATTTTTTCCATTCGTTTTCTCTCTCTGCTCCACAACTGACTTGTTGTCTGCAAAGGGATTAATGAATATTATTACAGCCTCATTTGTCACATGCTTACCCCATTTTGAAAATTTTGTTTCTTCAAACTTGGGATGGGATGACAGAAAAAATCTCACATTGCGATTAACATTAAACAGACTCAAACAAAGAATGTTCAGTTGCTTCCAGTTTAAGATGTTTGACTGGAAGTTACTTAACAAGCACAGTGTCTGTTTCTTGTAGTTATAGGTGTCATGGTGTCAATAGAGCTACCCACTTATATTTCTAATCTCAGACCTTCATGAGCCTCAACTGTCTATTTGACCTGCCTATCAAAAACTTTATGAGTGGTGCAGGGGCCTTGTAGTAAGTGTTTCCAGCCGGTGTTAATGGTTGAATATTTGTCACCATGTTGTGTGGGAGTGTTAAACACTTCTGCCTTGTCATATTTGCTGTGAAAGCTTGTGAGTTGTGGTCCTTACGCTGGCATGAAATTAACATTCCATTATATCCACCCTTATCTTCCTCTTATCTTAATCAGATGCGCAAAGTACAGTTGATTTGGTTTGATATTCAGTAGTTTGTAGGCAGAGGTGCAAACACAAATCTGTTGTATCTAAAGTAAACCAAACCTCAGGGCTGCTTCTCTTTCATGTACCTACAGGTACAGATGTTCAGTGTTGCATATAAATTTATAACTTTTGTCGCAAATAACACAAAAGCTCCTCTGTGTCAGAGGTGCAGACCTGTTACCGTTGGACTATTTCCTGTTTCTGAATCAAAACTAGATCATTTCTCTGACTCATGTAGATCTGATGAGTTTTAGAAATTGAGTCACAACAAATTAAATTACATCCACACCTTGTTGTCATTAAAAAAAAAGAGAAAAGCTACTGATGTGCCTGGGAAGAGTGGAGGATGGAGAGCCATCCCTTGGAGGTTTGGGTTTGCCCTTGAAGGTAAGAATCTTTATCAGTAGCATAATGATAGCAGAGCCTGAACTGGCTTTATTGTGAAAGGGCAAGCTTGAGACTGTTAATTAGCCTGATAAGGTTAGGACATTTTCATTTAGCAAACATGAGTCATCACAATTTGAATCTAGGGTGAGGTGTTAATGTATTCCCATGGAGTGTAGCTTGTGTACCTGTTTTTATCAATTCCGCTTGTGTAACTCTAGCAACGTTATGGCTCTGAGACAATTAACGTTAACGACGTTGGTGATAATTACAACACGAAATGTGAAAGAAAATGAATCGGGCCCCTCAACAGCAGGTGCAATACTTGTAAAGAGCAAAAACTGTTAAAAGCTAAACCCACACTGATTTTTAGCAATGATATGTGCATCGGCACTCACTGATCTGGGAATACACTGCACTGCTTTGCCTAATTATACATGGGTTAAACAGCTAGGGTATCTTCATCAGTTAATTAAATTTTCAGCCCTGGGATCTGACAAAATAGGTACATGACCCTGCTGCACTTATTTACACACCAGACTGGTGAGATATTCCACAAAGATTTCAGTTTTAAAGAGGGATCATCAGGATGCGCCCCAAACACCACTTTCTCTGGATAATGAAAATAAAGCTTTAAGTTGTATAAACAGGATTATTATGAGGCACTCTCTGCTAATGCCCCATGGCCATACTTTGTACAGTCTTTGCACTTGTGGCATTAATGTGAGCATATAAATTACCTGAAGTTGAAAAATGGCCACAAATTGAAAAAAGAAACAAAAAAATAGCACTGCAAATGTGCTGCATCTGATGCTGTTTAGATGTTAACAGTTTACTTGAGCTAATTTTCTTTTCAATTGTGATCCAGTTGCTTGCTTATTGTTTTTTGTGCATCTTGGATGATCAGTCTTTTATATAGTTGTGAGATATCAAAGTTAGAGCTGGTTTGACTGTGTGCTGCTGTGGTTCAGTTTCTCCTGAGACCCAGAGACTTCCTATGTCAGTGACTTGTTCTAATGTAGATAAGGTTAACACACACACAAAAAACCACCTTAATGCTGTGCCACGGTATATCTGAAAATATATCAGATATGTTCACAGAGAAGAATTTTTGTATTGACGTGAACAGGAGACATTATTGAGGGATGAAATATCTTTGTCATCTTAATGGAAAATTCTGTAGAAAGCAGCAGAATAGAGAGAGAATAGGGAGTTGCAAAATGAGAAAGTAAAAGAGGAAGCAAAATAAGGAAGTGATACGTTGAGTTTGGCAGAGAGAGTTTGTTGTTTTGATGTTAACCCTTTTTACCGTAGTAATCCCTAACATCACGAAGTGGGGCACTTTTTGCTATTTTCATCAATTTCTCAAGCAGTAAGGTATGGATGGTGTGACATACTATGTTTTATGACATATAAATCATTTATATTGTCTCTGTCTTTTTCCTTTTTATCTTTCAACTTTAAGAGCCAGGCAGAAACATATTAGACTATTTGGCCTTGGAGGAGGCCATCTAGTTGCTCCTGCAGAAAGCGAGCCACCTACAGCACTGATCTGTCATGATTTGGCATCCATGGAACTACTAAACACTGTGAGGTGAAGGTGACACACTGTGACACTGTGACACAGCAGGGAATGTGTTTCAGAGGGAGCCAGTTTATTCTGACTGAGGTGTTCTGATTGAGCATTACATCTGGTTATCAGCAGAATAAAAGCTTCCATATAGAAATAATGGTTATTGAAACAGATGCAAGGATAAGAAGATGAATGGGTGCAGTAAGGGCACAGGAGCGCAAGAAAATGTACATAAACATTCACACACCAATACTAAATGTGGACCAAGAAGGACAAAGGCAAGGCAGGGCAAAGAAAAAGCAGTATAAACAGAGTGGAGACAGGAGGCAAGAGTGACAGCAGTGGAAGCCTTTGATCTTAGGTATCTAATCAATGGGGATAATGGCTCGTGTGCTAGTGTCAATCCTGATTATGGCAGCGGAGCCAGCAGACAGCAGTGCATTCAGAAGAGTAGCAGACAAACACAGATCTTTATTTTAAAGAGAGAGCGATTCTGCACAACCTCGTCTAGATGCGTCTGATGCCACAGCTGTTTGACAGCGCCCACAAATCCAACATGGAGATGGATTCAGCATATAGAAAACAGCAGGGAGTGCAAGTACAGCACCGGTGTGTAAATCATCATCGTAGCTCGATACAATCTGTAGGGACTGTCTGCTGTCACAACTGAGCTGCTATATTTTAATGCATCCGTGTAGGAGTTCATCTCCACAACCGGGAGTAAACATTGTGAATACATGACACAGGAAATCAGGTGAAACACAGTGTTACAGAAGGGTTTTAACTACAATGCAAGGACAGGCAGACACTGGAAAACAGCTTTAAGTGAAATTCAACTATCAGGGAGATAAGATGTCACCATTTCACAGACATTTGCAAGAGATTTCTGATTTTTGAAATTATATTATACATCTTGTCTCTCTCATTTTTAATGAATTAATCAATTTGTTTTTCAATTTGACCAATTTCTTTTCAGCGTTCACTGTCAGTTTTAAAGGGGAACTACGCAAGTCCAGTCACTTTTCCGCTGTTTTGCTAACCCCCCTCCCGGCCATGTGCGTTTGTTTTTAACAAAGCCGCTGAAAAAAGCAATCCATGGAGCGCTGGATAACGCTATATAACATATACTATTAATACAGTGTTTATATTTTCGTAGTCTTAACTGTCATATCTGAAATATTACGGGTTACAGGGCACATTTGTGTCGCTGTGTGCAGAGAGGGGAGCTGGGACACCAGGGCGAAGGCCAGGTGCTGCACTGATGTTGCAAGGTTTATTTCCAGCCCAGAGACGCCAGGTGGAAGACAGAGAGCCTCCAGTCTCCCTCGTAACATGTTACAAGTCATGTATGTAACCATCACAATTACTTCGAAGCTGTTTAATTAAGGTAAAAATGTAGCATAGCCACGGGAAAATCCTGCATAGTTCCTCTTTAAGTCTGCATTATAGGATGTGCTGAAAACACATATGCTGGCTAAAAACTACAAAAGTATTATTCTGTTGCATATAGCTTTGAAAGTTAAACTTTCCTATGCAAGGGAGGAGATGTGTCACAGTAGAAAAAGACCAGCTGCAAGGTGTAAGAAAAACTAGAATGCTATGAGCACCTGCCATACAAACTATATCTGTGAAACAGCAGTAGCCACAAAGTGTACGGAGTCATAAAAAAATGTATGAGACCAAAGATGAGATGAGGTGGAAGCCTGTGAACACTTGCTGTTACTCTTACTGATACATGGCATGAACAAGTATGAGTTTGCTAGTGACTCCTCACATTGGTGTGAATACATTTTTAATGGTATATGGTGTAGTGTGAACTACTTGTCCTTTTAACAAAATAGACCTGGGGGCCCCTACTGGCAAAATTTTACCAGGCAAACCTTATTGGTCCTGGGAGCAAAAATGGTCAGCAGCATCACAAGATCACGTCATCAAAGTTTTTTTTTTAAAGATTTTGATGGAAGTGTTGCCAAAAAAAATCTCTTGAAGAAGTACCATGTTCTTTGCAAACTGTAGCATCACCTAGATTGAAATGTCAAATGCAGGTGTGATGGTAACCTGATGAAATCCAAGAAAAATTTATCACCGCACACCCAAACCACGTCATCTACTTTTCCACAAAGTTATCAAAACTAGCTTTATTCAAAAGAAATGTCTTTTAAAGGCTCAGAAAGAAGAACTTATCCTCAGATGATGGATATTATTTATAGCTGTTCCCTCACTGGGGAGATTTTATTGTATTTCTACTTTTGTTCGGTTAAGACGTTGCAGCTGGAAACAGTCACAGCAGTCTGTCACCGTGACAGGCTCTGCTAATGAACTGAACCTTTGTATCTCCTGCTCAGCAGGCTATTCCTGGAACTGATAGCATCACAGTCTGATGTCCAGGTTCAGAGATGTAGCCGAGATAACCCATTCAATCTGACCTTACCTCCCTCTGTACTGGAGGCTTCGCCAATTTGACCCTGTGTTAGCTCGATCAATATGGGATGTCTTAACAGTCTGACCCAACCTCTTACGAACTTTCCTCTAAAATAGGATTGTGCTGCCTGAATGGCTTTCTTTAAGGTGATTATGTCCAGGCGCCATTAATAAGGTTCTTATTTGCATTATAGCTCTAAAAGTCTGTAAACAACAGCTACTGATACATGTGTATTTTCTAAGTTCTATTCCTCCATAAATAAGGAGTTTAGTGGCAGCTTAATAGCCATAAGCCTGTATAAGCTATAATCTTTTTTTTTACTCTACATTGAATAAGAAATCAGAAACAGTATTAGTGTATTAAAAAAAAATATGTTTACAAAGTCAACACTGTGTATATACACTGTGGCCCATGTGGATATGATTCAGTAGTTTAAACTGTCAGGACTCAGACACAACAAAGCTTGCAGGAGCATTTCACTGTATAAATGTTGCCAAAAAAAAAAAAGTGTGAAAAAGCAGAACCAAAAAGGACATCATAGCAAAACAAAGTATCGAAGTGTCTAAACTGCAAAAGTACAAAGCTGTCAAAACAAAAAACAAAACCAGGTGCAGAACAGCAACAGTTCTTGAAATTGCAGTCCCTCAAAGTAAGTTTTTAAAGAATCTGACTTGATCTCATTAGGCAGGTTGTTTAAAGAGTCTGGCAGAGCCCTCAAGGAGAAAGCTCGATAATCCACAGTCATCTGTCTAGACTGTGAAATGACCAGAGCAGTGCTGCCTCAGGATCTCAAGCTGTGCTCGGACTCATAGGGGCTTAAAAGCTCAGATACAGCTAGGCGCTAGTCCAAGATGTGTCTTAAAGTTAAAGGTAATGAATAACATTTCTAGATGAGTCCTTCATTGCAATACTCAGGCAGCAGCCAGTCTTCTATAAAAGCAGGCTTTCTGACAGTCTCAGGCTAAATCCTCCTTTAAGATCGATGAATTTGTGATATATCTGATGGCTATTGGAAATGTAGTAAATCCACCAGCTTCTTTAAACAAGTCTGTATCGACAGATTTCTACCTGAAGGTGGTCAATAGTGCTTTAAATCAATGTAATGACACATGACTAGACGGATTATTTGTCAACGTTTCATGGCTAAAATTCCCCTCAGTGATGAACATCTGACCAATCCCAGTTTCACCAATCTGTCCCAACAGTTTGTAGCTCAATCAATAATAAAGGTCATATGAGTCCAATCGCAGCTTGATCAATAATTTAGCTTTTAGAGTGCGACTCAACCAGACCTCAGTCAATACTGGAGGTCGAACCAATCTAACCCTCTGGGACAGACTGAGTATTAAAAAAGTTGCAATATTGTGATAGTTTCAGAGAAAGACTGGTTGATTTGTTGTGACAAAATAATTTTGTTGATTCTAGCCAAAATATTATGTGCAAGCACCTTTCATGAATTATTGATATATAACATTTTGAATTATTCTGTGATTCTACAGGCAGTTAAAACTGAATATCAGTGAGGTTTTAAGACCTTCCCTATCTTCCTTGTTGCTTTATCAGAATAACAGTTCCTTTTTCTTTCCTCTGCTGTGGCAGGAGCTTCACTATGCGTTGACAGATGCAAAAGATTTCCATGAGAGAGACATTGAAAGGCAGGGAATACCAAGATTGTACAGGCTGTTGGTATATTTCATAAAAAATCCTGATTTCAGATAAAACCGGAATAGCGGGTTGTGCTCACAAAAATCACTAACAAGCCATTGACAAGCTTGTTTCAGCTTGTGTGACCGTTATTACCGCTGCAGTGTGTTATTCAAGTTTTCCCATTGAGAACACTAGATGTAGAAACAGGTTTCATAAAAGTGGGACAATGATACCACAAACAGAGGCCAATGCCCGTAATAATTCCTGTCCATACGACATAATGCCATACAGGCTTTAAAATAACCACCTATTGTGGTTCTGTGCTATTGAGCTGTTTATTTGGTAATTGAATACAATCCCTGCTGAGCGCCGGGAGCACTTCTTTCCTCGCTGTCGTGGCATCGAACAGACAGCGCCAACAGAGGAACGTGTCAATCCTTTTGATCCCGCGTAGTTGCTTTATCGTCTCACCGCAGCTCATGGTATTGGATTGTTGCTGCATTTTGTGTGTCATTTCAACCCACCTTTAAATCATAGAAGAGAGAGAATAACAGATAGCACAGGTGGGAGGAGGATGGCTTACCCTCCATCCCGCCCCCCCCCACACACACACACACACACTTATTTACTGTATATGAAAGGTACAGGAGGATGTGTTGTCATCTGTGTCCCACAAGAAATTGAAGCATATGAAAGAGGAAGATGAAAGGAGAGAAGCGGCTTGCTAGAAAGGCGGCGAGAGAGACCAGCAGACAACAGCAGCTCATGAGGTGACAAACAGGCGCTTTTTGAAGTTTTTCTGTCCATTTTTTTGTTTTGTTTTGTTTTAGGTCACGACTGAGCAAAAGGATAGGGGCAGAGAGTTTTGTCAAGGGAGGGGAAAGGAGGAGGACTACAAATGCATGTCAAACTCAGGAGACAGGCTCTTTGATGTGTTTTATGCAGGCAGCTTATGGAGGAGAGGCCAACAGAAAAGTGGTACTAAAAAAAAAACCAAACAAAATAAAATCTTAATCATATGTTTTACTAACAAAAAACAATGAATGTTTAAATAAGTGAACGAAACAAAACCTAATTATGAGAAACAGACAAAATAAGACAGAGAAATGTGTAGTTTGTTTTTTGCTAAGTCTACCCTTGTGTTCTACTATTTTAATTCTTATTTTGTCCAGTCTTAATGACAGGCGGGATGCCCCTAAATGGAAAATGAGTTTGCTCAAAGCCATGTATTGTGAGCAGAGCAGAATAGAGGAGCAGTGGGTACGGTATTCATCTGCAGCAGACAGTGAGAGAGAGAAAAAATCTATTCAGTTCCTCCTGACTCATAGCTGGCTGAACTCGAAAAGGACTTAAGCATTTACCTCCATTCTCTAAATTTTTTTACAGTCCTCTCACGCTCTTTCATCCGTCTGTTGTCTCTTGTGCTCTTTTTCTAGATCTCTCTCATCTTTTCTCTCTTTCCCCTCCGGTAGCTTTTTTTTTTTTTTATCTCATTCAGCCTCTCCCACTTTTGACTTGGTGCTTTTCTTCTCGTACTCTGTCTGTCTGTCTGTCTGTCTGTCTGTCTGTCTGTCTGTCTGTCTGTCTGTCTGTCTGTCTGTCTGTCTGTCTGTCTGTCTGTCTGTCTGTCTTAGTGCTTCTTTAGCTCCGTCTGCCCTCTTTTTATCTCTGTGCGTCTGTAGTTACAGTTTTGTCTCATTACTCATTTTAAATTAACACTTTGAAAGTTTATAATGAAGTGGCACGGTGGTGCAGTGGGTGGCACTGTCAACACACAGCGAGAAATTTTGGGTGTACCGTACTTTCGTCTAGTGTCAACGGAAATTGGCACAAACCCCCCTCTCTGCAACCTTATAAGGATAAGTGGTATAGCTAATGGATGTGAACTTGTAATGAGAGCAGCATTTTTTTCTGTTCAGGTTAAACTGTATGTGTTGGAAAGACAGAGAAGAGAAGTTTAAGTCTGAGTCAGTCCAAAAAAAGAGTCAAGACAAAGTCAAGAAGGAGTTCAGATCCATGTAGCTATGAGACTGAGACTAAGACCCCAGGAATTTGAATACTCTCTCCCAACCAACCTCCAGCTCGGATTTAACTAATATCTGTTAAGTTCTTCCTTTTTTTTCTTTTGCTTTTTCGCTTGCTGAGTTTTGAGTGTTAACTCCAATGGAAAACTTAGAGAATATAGTATATATAGAGAATATATATATTTAATCATGCAGGATCAGGACATCGACAGTGATCTGCTCTTTTCCAGTCAGTATACACACTGTAAATTGTAAGACCTGATAAATATTCATCTAACACCATAATGTTCCAAAATAAAACTCCTAGTCCAAGTTTGTTTTATTCACTACATATTTGACCTTAGCATCAGTTTTACTGAACACGATTTATTCTTTATTCAATGTAAGTAATGAGAGAATATGCAACCATAACGGTCAAATGTGGCTCTTTTACATGCACCGCCACCATGATACATGGCGTACAGGAAATGTTGCCACGTTGTTGTCATACTGTAGTAGTTTTTTGTGAAACAACGAAGCTTTATGGCTCAGAGGCATAAGGTATTTCAAGCTGTAGCTATAAAGACGGTCTGAATTAATCCATTGTTGTGTTAAGTCTCAAGAGTATTTACTAATGAAAAAAAAATCAAAAAGCAGTGAAAGAAAGAAGACAAAGATCAATAGAAGGATTTTTATATTATTATACTTGTCTATATTTCTTTACCCTCTCCACCTGTTGATCAGATATTACCAAATTGAAATTTCCAGAGAAAAGTAGGAAAACAAGTCTTAAAATAAAACAAACAAACATCTGAGGTGTAAATTTAAAGATGAATAAGCTTAGAAGATCAAATGCTGTCTACCACTTCTTTACTGCATGTCATCTCAGCTCTCTCTCTGTGAACATTTGTTTACATCTCCCCTGATAAATTGGTCGCAGTGTGCCGGGTAGAGCATGCAGTCATCTGCAGCCTGAGGTTGTATTATTTGCTGTAGAATGGAATCCATTTCTTGGTCCCATCTTTGCCCTGAAACAGCCTTGAGACATAGGAAAAGACTTGTGCAGCCCTCTGGTTGTGGGAGCAGCCAATGAACAGAGCCCAATGGTCCTGAAAGACAAGGTAATTTGGCCAGAGTGATGGGAATAATGAGAAAAGCATCGTAATGTTGCCAGAGTCCAATTTACAAGGTGAAGAGAGAGACTGAGAGAGAGAGAGAGCTGCAAAGAGAAGCAGGGACAGGGAAGGAGCCGAGGAAGGCAAGAGACGGGAGGGAGTGAGTGAGCGATTACCCACGCAAAAAGGCCTGGTATTGGTTTTGTGTTCATGTTGAGGTGGCTGCACATTAACCTGTGCAAATGGAGGTTATGGCTTTTCTTCCATAGGGCGAGCAAGGAGGGGATAACAGGGCTGCTGCCAGAGAAAGAGAGAAAGAAAGCAGTGAACATAGAGAAAACTCAGCCCTCCACCTCTACAGTATTCGACTTTCAGCCAGAGAATCAGCACAGATGCGTCATTATACAGCGCATCTCAAGAAGAACAGATTTACCGTGCGGAGAGGGAAAAAAAAAGACTTCCAGGGATAAAGAAAATCCTCGGAGAAGGACAGAAAATGAAAACCCTGTCAGAAAGATAAAAGATGATGAAAATGACAAAAAGAGATAATGAAAAATGAGAGCCAGCAAATAAGAGAAGATGGACCAGGAGAGAGCAAAGGTGATTTTCTGAAAGAGGTGAATAAAATCATGAGGAATAAAATGTGAGAACGGCAGAAAATTCTCCACTTGTCCTCTCTCCTGACTCCACATTATGACGCCGCAGAGCAGGGGAGCATCTTAAACCAGAGGCAGTACTTTGCCACTGATCGCAGTGTCTCTCTGACCGACTGCATGTCTCTGTGTCTCAGCAGCTGGGAAGGCACCGCAGATTGCCATCGCAGCTGGATTACAGAAGACAGTTGCTTCATAAACGCTCCCACTGTCCCCCTCTCGACTCGTAAAGGGATTGTGACAGCTAACTGCTCCCAAGGCTGACTTATCTGTTCTCTCTGAGCCCCTCCCCTAGGACCACAGAGGGTACAGAGACCACATATACAGATTGAAACATACTTCATTTCTACAGGCCAGACCACAAGCACTTAGTTGGGAGGCAGCAGCCTAAAAACCCCTGTGGGCATGGGAAAACTGGCAAGACACACACATACAGTGAGAGTTAATAAAGCTTTCCAATGTGTATCCCTGCATAATCTAATGGGGATGTTAATCTTCTGTGGGTCCCTAACCGCTAAAACACACTGGTACATACACATATATACACATACACGCATTTTTTTCTAACGGAGTGAGACTGTGATCATAAGCAGCGTGTGGGTGGAGAGGCATTCAGTGGCTGCCTCTCGTTTCATGATGCAGATGAGAGAGGTTTGTTGAGCCATTTGCCTTTTTTTTCCAGCTTTCTTTTTTGTGTTTCTTGAAACCTTTTGTCACTTCATTAAATGGCTGTAGACATTTTAGTTCAACTCTGTAATTGTATTGTTTCAGCACACCATTTCTTCCCGTGCACACCTCTTCACAGGCTTTCCCTCTTGTTTTTTATGCACTTGTCCATCTTAAATTCTTAAAACTTTAATCATTGTTGTCCATCCTTACAAAGTCAAGGCTACATTTTCCATGCCATTTACACTTTGGTGTAAATGCAGTCTGTATATGAATACTTTATGCTGGTGTTAATGCAGCACCTCTGCCAGGTGTAAATGTAGCTCATTTTAAAAGAAAGCCCACAGGAAAGAAAACGTCACGACCCATTGTCAGTTTTGCCATCCACTGTGCTTCAGTGAAGAGCTGCGAGCACAATACACTCCCACAAGTCGTGGCTCCTTTCACTCATCCGTGGTAGGGAAATCATTATGGATAAGGGAGGGAGAAGCACTCACAGCAGCTGTTAATGCTTGTGATAATAACAACCTGTCGTGTTTATCTTGCTTCTTATGACATGCAATGAAAGACAAATCTTGACACCTCCAGTGACATCTAAGAAAGAGCTGTACAGTACCTTGAAGCCTCGAGTGAATCAGTTCTTCTGTTTAGCGTTGAACATTGATTATCCGCAACATCTGACCTGACTTTTGCCAACATGCTGTCTTTTCTGAGCCAAGGCAGTAGCAATAACATCTTTGACAGACAGACAGTACTCCTATTTACAAACAAATGAAATTAAAATAATGAAAATTAAAACATTTTTAATCCGTTGTTGAGATTTACATCCTTATCTGTAGAATGTGCTGACTCCTCTCATAGCACAGGCTGTAAGAACAAAACCAAATGAATTATTTTCTCCTGCTTTAGGGACACACAGGCAGAGGCTACTTGGCTGTTGGGTAAACTTGTTGTTTAACTCAAACTGCCAGCTCCTCTAAACAGTAAAAAATGCAACTGCAGCTGAACGTATTAAGTATGCAGACAGGGTCAAGAGGTTCACTTACTGCTCAACTGAACATTAAAATCAGCAATACGTGTCACTTAAGGAGAGTTGCGGCTGTTGCCAGATGGAAGGTGCGGTGAATAAAAAGAGAAGCAAAAATCATGCAGTCAGTGGCAGCTCTGTTAGCGAGGAAAAACAAAAAAGCTGTCAGCACAAGAGGTCAAAGGAAAACAGTCGAGAACAAAAGACACAAGTTAGGAAATAAGAGCCCAGTGAGTCATCTCTAGATTACTTGACAAGCATGACAGTGACATCCATTGTCTGCATAGAGCAACGGTCTGAGGCTGGAGAATGATTGTGCAGTTACAAAAAACTAAATCAGCAGTAGCATCGTACAGAAACCTGACGGAGTATAGATTTAAAATTTCCAATGAGCATTCCTGTTTAAGTCATGCTACAGGAAGTTTGTCTTCTCTAGTCCCAATCTCTTCCAGGTATGTACAGTATATTTAATACAGTGTTTACAGAGTGTATATGAAGGTCAAAAAGGCCAATATATAATCCTCAAAAAAGGACAAGTAAGCCTTTGAATCAGGATCTGTTTATAAGCATGAGCATTGCTTGATAAAGCCACAATGCAACATAAAACCCTTTGGCTATGTGAGCTTTTGACCTGGTGAGTGCAAACACAAATCCTAGTAATCCCCAAAGTGGAAATTGCATTGGACTCCCTGGTTGTTACAGACACCCTTCCTGCCCTGCCTCTTCACACACACATCAGTGCATTAAAAGTCCACAGTGAGTCACCGAAATGCCAAACGTGCCCAGTTAGGAAAATTAAGCCTCACTGGTGCGTCACAGGAACAGCCCTTTAGGTTGTTGGAATTGGTACGATGAGTTAAAGTGTACGGAGTGCACACTACACTGTGCCATAGCCAAGCTCATCAGCTACATCTTCTTGAGCTGAGAAGAGGCAGTGTCAGTGAAGCTGAGCGAGAGAATAGCTTATTGCTGAAGAAAATTACGTCCTTAGTTCCAGAGTTTGTCGTAGAGATGTGAGTTTACTGGTATTCCATAATACCATGAGGCTGCCACAGAGTAAAGGGCAAATGGGACAGTTGCACTCTTGAGCAAATGGGAGGTGTTCAACAATATGTACAGTTCATCTATGGTTGTGCTCAGACAGATTTGATGATAGACATAGGTTGATAATAGAATAGGCAGTATGCTGACGTCAAGGAAGTGGGGATTTGTTGATCATGTGGTCAAACCAGTAACTGCCATTCTGTTACTTTGAGGTGTTATTCAATTAGATCAAGTCTTTGTTCAAAACAAATTTTTTTCCTTCCCCCTAGAGACACCTTCCTTGAGGATGATTTAGCTTCCTTTAGCAATAAAGGAGACATTTTATGCCCCTTTTCCACAAATTCAAATAGTTCCCAGGTCTCTTAAAGACATGTCTGTGACATGCTTCAGTCAAAGTACCCCAAGGATCAAACATCACAGCACTCTTTTCATCTGCTCAAAACAGCTGGTTTCAGTGCCTGTCCCTTTAAATGCAAATGAACCACTGCTATCCCTCACAGGTAGGGGTGGTATTATGCAAATTCAAAATCTAATGACATCATTGTCAGACAACCGAGGAAACAACTTGAAAAACCACATGGATTTCAATCTAGGGAGTCTGCAAATTACAGATTTTTTTGTCAATTCTCACATGGGGGCCGGAAAGGCAAGCCAAACACCCAAATATATATGTTCATGTGCCTTCAAAAAGTGATATTTCCATGATACGCCCCCTTTTAAAACGCACCTGGCAGTTGTTTCAGATCTGAATGCTCAAACCTTTTACATGATACGTAATAAAGTCAGAGATCGGACTCAAGTGGCAGACCACCACTGACCCAGGGCAGTATTGCAGGGCTTTGGGAGTGATTTGACACTGAGGAAAATCCATCTTGGACCACTAGTTAGTGTTAGGATGTGTGGAGGACTGGACCCAAAAATGCAGACTTGAACAGAAACTGGTAAGGTGAAAGAAAGCTATTTTTTAAAACTCACGGGGAAAACTCAGGCAACAGTGCAGGACATGGCATTGGGTAGAAACACGGACTTTCCGACAACAATGGAAAACACAGGGGTTAAATACACAAGGAGAAATGAGGCACAGGTGAGGAAACCAACACAGGTGGAACACAGTGGGTGATCACAAGCAGGGAGCACACAGGAAGACAGGACACTGAACTTCAAAATAAAACTGGAGACAACTACAAAGGAACACACAGAGGACACGGCACTAAGACAAGACACAGGGAATACATCACACAAGACATGAACAGAGAACACACGAAGGACGTGACAGTTAGATACTTCAGCTAAAACAAAACCGGGCTTTTAGATTCAGTGAGTCGTATAAGTCCAGGAATAAGTGCTCAGCAGCAAGCCAAGGAGAGCACTGTTTGTTAAAGTGGCCAACACAGTAACAGCTGGATGGTTTGTAAATCCAGCACACAGTTTGTCGAACCAGATTTTTTTCCTTTGTTGTGTTTGTCTCCTTTCTTTCATACAGTTTTTCATATTTCTCTACAGTTTTTCAGTTCTCATCTATATAGATGCCAAAATAAAATGTGGAGGTGTACATTTTAAACGCAGGGTTGTACATGCTTGATATTGTTGCTCTCATTTATTGTGTGGTTCTTTTTCCTCATTCAGCTTTCCCCTTCCCCTTCATCAGATTCATTTTATGTGCCCAATATGTGCATGCATGACTATGCATATGCCCCTCTGGGGTATATTTGTGAAAGATGAGACACCAGTTTAATGGTATAAGTCTGTAGGTGTTTGTTTGACTCTGGGGCCATTAGCTCAGTAGTTTAATATTGTTACATTTCAAGAACCTAATGTACAGAAAGAGGTTTTTTAAATATATTAACATGATTTTTTAAAGACTTTTTTCTTTTTCTTTTTTGACTGTGTTTGTCTTATCACTTTTGATCCACATCTGTGTCTACAGTAGGTGATTAAAGGACTTTTTTTTTTGAAGCATCTACATGACAAAGAATTGGATTAGTAGCTCAATTACACCATGCATTTTTAAATTAAGTTTTCTGGTCACATCTACTCAGGCTGTAAACCTCGCTGTGGATGAAAGAAATATATTGTCAAAGATTCAAGACAAAAAAAAACTCGCCTTTGAGAGAAATATAATCGAACACAGATGAAAAAAGTTAGAAAGACAAGATCAAAGTGATTTTTTTTTCTTTTGTATCAAACTTTAAGGCATGCTGGTTTTTGTGATTTGCACAGATACAGCTGGGATATTTTGCTGAGTGGCCTCCTTTGTGTAAGATGAATATTTTACCTTTTTCTTTGTGATATTGCATAAAGTGCCCTGATGGTTTTTATTATAATTGGAACAGGCAGTTTCATTTCAGCCTCGCAGGGGGTGAACTCATCCAATTTCTCCCAA
Organism: Selene dorsalis; assembly: GCA_900303245.1. NCBI lineage: Eukaryota > Metazoa > Chordata > Actinopteri > Carangiformes > Carangidae > Selene > Selene dorsalis. The sequence goes on along the minus strand of OMNW01029216.1, from coordinate 21,427 downwards.
GAAAATCACCAGGTAATACATAAAGTGACAGCACTGTTTCAGATCATTCTCAAAGTCATTAGATTTATATTTTTCCATGCACCCAGAATATTTAGCTGAGAATAAATGGAAAACATGAACACACATGCAAGTTCATTTTGCCATGGGGCTAAATTACTTTACAGTGTTTTTTTTTTTTTTTTGTACCTAAACCTTCCCAAAGCCTCTGAAGATTGAGAAGATGCATGCTGACAGATCTAATTACTATCAAGGCAGGTGGAATGTTAGTAAAATGAAGAGCAAGAAACACTGGAAAGCCGACACTCAGCATGCTTCTGTACGTGTTAGACTGTGATTGAGTGCATGATCCAAGTGTAATGTAGATTTGTAGGCATCTGTATGAGCACACTTAGTCTTGTGTTAGCTTGTGTGTGTTCTCTGAAGAGAAAGTGAGTAAATTAAGCCGTTTTTAGTGCCTGAAGCATGTTGATTTTCTTCACTCTGAACGAGTAGGTCTGCCCTTAATTGAGTGTCCATGAAAAACCTCCTCTTATTGTGTGTAGTAAAGCTTGTGGGCATCAGCCTGCACCATGACCCAATGACTAAAGTATAATCTTGTGACTTTGAACCTCTTTCAAACTTTTATCACTGCCACTATAGCTATATATAGGGTTGCCTTATACAGCTCTATATTTAGAAGACATTTAAAGGCAGTATGCCTTAAAGGAAGACACTTTGCAGGCATACACAAGACCTTCATCTCTTTTGTCTCTTGTGAAATAAAACAAAATAAAGGGTTAGGGTTCTGAGAAACTGGTATAGAATAAAACTTGGTCAAAGTATTGACAGTATGAAAATGTCACCATTTCATGCTATAGTTTGTCCACCTGCGAGTCCATGTCTTGGTGACAGTATTTAAGTAGGCAGCGCCTTATGAATCTGTAATTTCAAAACTCTACTGAAATATCCATTGATATTTATAGTAAAGAATTATGTCATCATGTAATTTAATACTTAACGTCAAGAAGAGAAGTTCCATCATAATTAAAGTTAATTGCTGGTTTCTCTTGGTAATTGATATACATAAAAGAACTTCTCTCTGAAATACATCACAATTTTCTCAACCACATTATAAGTTGTTTTTGTTTTGTTGTTGTTGTTTTTCCCAGGAAACCTCTAAAAAATATAGTTGACAGAAATCTAGAGTCAGTATTAGATGTCAGTTGATATAGTGTCCTTGGATTGTAGCCTTAAAAACAAAACACCTGCTAATCTCCAGAGATGTCCTCTGTCAAGCTTGTCGCAGAACGTGAGTGAAACATGCATGTAGTGCCATTCATCATCATCACATCTTTTAAGCATGCATCCGAGCCATTGACTGGGGCTAGCCGAGGGGACACTGCTTTGGCTAATGGCTTTGAACAACACAGTTCCAGTTGGCTTTGTCGATCTCACTTCTACACCATCTGCGCACGTCTCATTTGTTGGGCGAATTCAGGAGTTAAACGGCTCGTGTCGCGTCAGACAGCAGCTGCATGCTTGAGGGGCAGTTTCAGAGTAGAACATTTTCCATCTCTTCAGGTTTGGGCAGGCAGTAGAGGTTGACAGTTGATTCCAGCAAGGCCAGAGTCATTTCTAAAAACATTAGCAGCACTATCTGAAGTGAGGCATGCTGCAGATTGTAACATATGACCGGCTACCGGCCCCCAATGGGTCTTTCATGATATAGTATATGTGTCAACCTCACGTATGCATTTCTGTTCACCTCACATGAACAACCACCCACGGGTTGTTCTGCTTTGTCTTGAAATGAGGGGTGTGGTCAGATGGGTGCAAAATATGTTGAAAAGCGAAGTGCAACTATGTGAGAAATCTTGAGTTTCATGAGCAGGAAGCCCGGGACATTGAAAATGCATCGAATTGAAAAACAAGAACAAGAAAAAAAAAAACCCATTTGTCTACTATGGATGAGAGAAACTTAAAAGAACACATAGCTCATACACACAGGGATTCTCTGGGTTGCTCGTTTATGTGCAAATACACTGATTTTTCAACATTTCCACCAAAGATGATCAAAAAAGCCTGAGTCAGTTAGGTGTGATAAGAAGACTTCCATCTGGCTCAGACTAAAGGCGCCAGCTGAGTGAAATAGCCTGCTTTACCAACATGAGATGCATTGTTGTGATAAAAGCGGCAGTTGAATGCAGACAACACAGGCTCATCTGTGAGATGTGTGTTTTTTTTCCTCTCCTTTGAAGCATCTTCTACCCACTCGTACATAGGCGTAAGCATGTGAAAACTCAGGGGAACTGGGCTTAAAATTACTTCAAAGCACACATGAACTCACACTCATGCTAGTGATATAATTGCTTTTCAGTCTTCTGTAACCTCCCATACCCATACTTGTATGGTAGAACATCTTTGCAGGTTGAGTGAAATGTCTGATTCAGCAGCAAAAATTCAATAAATTCAAATAGCCACCTTAAAAGCTCTACACGGTCTTGTCTGTTCTGCTATGTGACAGTCTGCTTGAAGAATCCACATCCTCTGTGCGGCTTTTATTTCAGCGTGTCCCTGTTCTCACTTCCCCACTCTATGGAGAGGGGATTACAGCGGCATCACTCAAACCATGTCTCTACTGAAATCCATCTATCAACTCTCTCCCTGAGCAATATTTCTTTATTCCTCCCAAGTGGAAAGATCAAATATTTGGTATTGCGCAGTGAAATACATTCAGAGGTTCCATAATCCCTGGAAGAGTTTTCTTTTTTTTCCCATTCTAAATAATTTGATATCAGATCAAAGCCACTTATTTACCATTTAAAGAGGATAAGCTGATGGAAGTGGGAGTTCCCATACATGCACAGAAAAACACACACAGAAGACACACATGAGCACATACTGTGTATTGTATTTCCTTGTTGGTACATTAATGAGTACAGTGGTGCAGCTACAGAGCACTGAAAGGAAATTTTTATGTTATACAAACGCCACCGCTGTCTGTTGTTTTGTTTTTGTTTTTTTCATTTATAACAACTCTTAATTATTCTGTTTTTTCCCACCTCTCTGTTACTTCTCCACAGTCGTGAGTGGACAGGGGCGGTGAGGTTTCTTCCCAGCATGCCACTGGCAAAGCAACACCACAGGGCCACTGTGCCCAGAACAGGATGGATCCTGGTTTTGGCTCTGTTTCTTGCTCTACAGGTAAAATTTGTTCAGACCAAATATCCCTGTCTGTCTTTTTTTAACTGAGTGCAGCTGCCCAGGGCTTTTTTCATATTCATTATTTATTTGGAATCAACTATTTTTGGCAGCCATGTTAATCACTCGACTCTACACAAATCCTCTCAAATTCTGTCCCAGTCGGGTTGAGAATCAAAGAGAGGTGATGCTTCAGACTACAGCCATGGTTTCTGTGTGTTTTTAATATTTCATATTTGTTGTTTACCTTTACATTTCCCCTTGAAAGCAGACACTCTTTGTTACTCTGGGACCTAGTGTGGGAATTGTGTTCACCCCTCTCTATAACAGATTTAAAACAATTTTTAAGTCTTTCTTGAAATGACGGGATCTTGATTGTCGACACAGGTAGATAATAACAACCTCTTGTTTATTGCCAGCAAGAAATTAGAAAGTAAGTAATTGGAATATGACAACAGTCACTCTATCAGAACAGCACTATCAGATTAATCATGCAGTGACTGAAAGTGCTGTGTCTGGCTGACTTTAAATGTTTCCAACTGGTCACTGTAATAAACAATAAACAAGCATTTGATGGCTATGTACATGATGGTGTGCCAAAAAATGTAGAGAGACAGATATAGAGTCAGCTGAGCCTGTTTCCACAAAGTGAGGAAATGCTACACACTGGACGTAGTTGTGGACAGGTGATATGCTCCCTGGCGCTTAGAAGTCACGCTCGTTTACCGCTGTAGGATGTTACTCAGCTGGATATTTGAACAAGGCAGGATAACACACTGTTTTATC
>OMNW01029216.1:0-17441 GCA_900303245.1 Selene dorsalis | reverse complement strand
TTTATCCATTCCTTACACTTTTCCGCAAAAAAAAATGGCATTTTTTCACACTTTTTCAACATGTGTTCTTCCACTAGGTTTAGTTAACAGTCAGTTTCATGCAGGTAGTGTTAGAAACCATATACTAATAACTCAGGGACAACTTGATCAAATATTTTAACAAGTGTACAAATCCATATTCAGTAACATTTAGCTGAGTTGATCCAGTGGTGTTCAGACTTGTCTACCTGCGGCTATATTTTCTGCGTATCATTCCTTTCCCCCTGAAATATCACTGGCTTATTTAATATTGGAAACTCTCGGAGCTCTCTGCCAGACTCAAAGAAAGCTAAATCTTAAAATACTGAACTGATGCCACAGTCTTTTTGCAAACGACCCACATTTTTAATGTAAAAATTGCTTTGTCAGTGGTACAGCAGTGAGAAAATCCTTCATAAACTGTATATTAGTGTCATATTGGTTTGTGTCCCCCTGGGTTCTTTTCTTAGCTTTCACTCCATCATTTCGTAAACACAAGATAGAAAAGAGAAAAACAACTTGAACCCCCTGAGTCCAAACCACGCACAGTGTTTTTTGTTTCATATTGTCTCTCTCTCCAGGATGCCGCTCATGCTGCTCCATCAGGAGACAACAAGCTGGTTCGTACCACCAGAGTGAGGAGACAGACCCCAGGGGGGGATCAGCCCACTTCCTCTGCCAACCAGACCATGCTCGAACAGCCCGTGGTCTTTAATCATGTCTACAACATCAATGTTCCCCTGGAATCTCTGTGCTCTATCGACCTGGACGCCTCCGCACCACCTGCCCCAGGTGATGGTGAGGTCTTCTAATTGATCAAGCGATTGGGTTTAAACTCACTTTATACATCTTATTTTCTGTCCTTGAGAAAACTTTTGCTCATCAATACAAAGTTTTCAAGACAGATTCTGTTCATGTTCAAGGTTCACGTGCTGAATTGGGATCCAGGCCTTCAATGGAGGGTCCAATGGATCCAACTGGGCCGACAGAATACACTGAGCAGACACTGGATACTGACAGTCAGGTAGGGTTTTTTTTTTAAGTTAAGAAAGTCTCAACTTTATGTAAATGTCCTCTAAGTTGCCACCTCCAGCCAGCTGGCCCATTCAGTGTGGTAAAACTTCAGGACTTGAAAAGGAACACAATGCGTGGAAACACAGCCTTCAAACAGTGCACTATTTTGTTGTGCACAAGTTCTATGGCAGCAGGAGAGCATGACTGTCCAACCAGAGCAGAGTGTGTAAATTGTATGCTTAATGTTAAACACCTCGGTAAGCTTCAAGCTTGTGAGAGGTGAGAGCAGCCTGCTGCTTTTAATTTGGCACGTGTGAACAGGGAATAAGAAACGGGAGTAGTTAATTGACTTTCATGTGGCACAGAAACATCTGTTTCATCAGACTTACTTATTTACATTTGTATATTTATGACGAAAGATCGAAACATGCATTTCAAATAGTCAAGCCGCTCCTGTGCATTAAAGTACACCACTTACATCTGTATTCTCACTCAGGCATGTTTGTAGGAGCTCACCTTTTCACCCATCTTGTTTGGCAAAAGTGGATAATGTTGCATGTTTAAGAAGTTTCTAGAGACCCTTAAAACTGACTGTGGCCTCAGTACTCCCAGACAGACAGAACTATAAACTTGTTTTCTGCCTCTCCAAGTCTGTCAGACTACAGATGAGTGGCCATGTCAAAACGTGTTCCCACTGACCCATTGGACTCATAAATGCCTGAGTTAGCTTGGGGCTTGTTTGCACTAGCTGGGCTGTATTTGCTTGATGCTTACTCCATTTTTTTGTTTAGTCAGAATTGATGCCAGCAGATATATAAAGTTATTTACAATTTTGGTAGAGTGTTTGATACTTGAGAGATATAATTTGGGTGATGTAGACCCAGATGTACTTTGTCTCATTATTGCCTGAATGCACAAAGGTGCTTAGGTGCACATTTTACCCAAATTGTCCATCTTGTTCAGGTCACGTTTACTCATCGCATCAATATCCCAAAAGCTGCATGTGGTTGTACAGCAACAACCACAATCCAGCAGCTCGCCACCAGGGTGGAGATGCTTGAGAGAGAAGTTTCCATGCTCAGAGCTCAGTGTGGCTCTGGATGCTGTGGGGAGAGCTCAGCCATGGGTGAGTACTGTTTAAAAGTGCCAGCAAAAATATATGGGTGAAGTTTTTGGATATAGTTTTTAGAGCCACAGTATTCGTACAAAAAAAAAACAAAACAACAACAACAATAAAAATGATAATAAGGATTATGGTATGGTATCAACTGTTATGTGCCATGACTGCTAAAAAGAATTTCAAAACAGGTTGTGTCATATTTGGCAAAGAGAAATAACAAGTATCATAGATAAAACTAGCAGGAAATAAATAAAATGAATGAGGAGGAAACAGACGACAGCAGAATATTGATGCTGGAGGGTAACTTCTTTATTCTCCTACACAGTCTCAGCCTAAAAGGTACAGAAGAACCTTTTCCACTGTTAAAACTTTAGCTCAGTATTCACAAGTTGCTGCCATTATAATATGAGGGGTCTGGAATGACCACAGTTATAAGACCTATTATGGTTAAAGGATCTTCTTCATTGACACCATCACCCCATTCAGATATTTTTCTGAAGACACTCCGTCTTTGCGGTGAGACTGTGATTATCTCCAGCGGTCACAATCTGAATCAGAATGAGGATGAAATGTGCAGCTGGAGAGGACAGCGGCAGGATGGAAATGCAGAAAATGAGACGGGTTTCCACTGATGTCTCGACTACTGTCTTTCCCCATCAAGGCAGTTGAGGCATAGAGACATGAAGCAGATTAGATGTTTTATATATGATTTGACTTCTAAGTTGGTATTGAAATGATCAACTCTCAAAGCAAGTTGTGCTCTTAAAAAGGCACAGAATGTACCTATATCTTCTTTTTTCCCCTAGGTCGCTTGGACTTTGTGCCAGGCTGCAGTGGCCATGGCAGCTTCAGCTTTGACCTTTGTGGCTGCATCTGTGAGGAAGGTTGGACTGGCAAGAACTGCTCAGAACCTCGCTGCCCGGATGACTGCTCCGGCCAGGGGGTGTGCGTTGAAGGGGAGTGTGTGTGCGACCGTGACTTTGGAGGTGAAAACTGCTCGGAGCCACGGTGCCCTTCAGACTGCTCGGGCCGCGGGTTGTGCATAGACGGGGAGTGTGTGTGCGAGGAGTCCTTCACTGGAGAGGACTGCATGGTCGGGAGGTGTCTCAATGACTGCTCTGACCAGGGGCTGTGTGTCAACGGGACGTGCCACTGTCGGCCCGGGTATGTGGGAGAGGACTGCTCGCTGGTGTACTGCGCCAACAACTGCAGCAAGAAGGGAATCTGCAAGGAGGGTTTCTGCGTCTGCCAGGATGGCTTCGCTGGAGATGATTGCAACTCTGGTAGGCTATTACTTTTTATCCTTCACATCAGTTTAATCCTCTGACTCTTGTCATGTACAAAAAATAGTTTGTCTGACATTTGTGGTTCAATTCCCCAAAGCAGAAACTCTGGGCAAAGAAGTTGTCCTCCCTTAACACTTTCTGTCAGTGTGACTTGGACCAAGGAACAGAGCAGAAACCCAGACTAAACAGATTTCACAATGACACTCTGTGACCCGCAACTTCAGTTCAGGCTGAATTCTTGAGCAAAATGAGGTTTCCTCTAAAAACACAGCTGAGCATTTGATGGAGTACCTCCAGTGCCGAGGGGGATTTTCTGCTAATGTCGTCACATTTTCTTTACATTAATGACTGCCACAAATGCTAATGCTCATTTGGGTGCAAAAACTGAAATTTTAGAAATTTCATGTCTCTTCATCTGCTTTATATAAAATGTGGGAGTAAGTCAAACCAAAAAAAAAAACGATTGGTTCCACTCAATAAGTAAAACCAGCAAAAATTAAAATAGAGTTATTTCTCTAAAAACATTTTGAAGCTGAAAATGTAGATCTTGCTATTTTCACATTGCTAGATATCATGAATATGTCAGGTGAAGGAAAATATTACCTGTGACTCATGGTCAAAGCTCAGCCACACAGGTAAATAGATCTGATTTGTTGCGCAGACCTATAAATGCAAAGCTATTTCTCTCTGAAGTAGCACTTAGGTCCAAAGGTTTGAAAACACAACGGCCACAGCCACATCTTGCAGCTCTGAAAAACAAACTACACTCTGCTTCTAATGTAGGTAACAGAAGCGCATGACTTGCTGGACAGCAGAAGGTGTAACAGCATTCATTTGTCAAAAGTCACTCTCATCCATGGAGACAACTGTCACATTAGCTCCAGCGGAGACGGTTTCTGAGCCGTGCTTACTTTTGTTCAGGGCCAGCTCTTCACGCCAAAATATCAGATCCTCCCCTCTCATTTGAGGCAGCTGTCAACAAAGTGACGGATGAGGACAGGCAGAGGAGCGAGCCGTAGCGCAACTGCAAATCATATTACTAAGGCTTATTTCTCAGCGCTGCCCTCTCATTTAATATCTATACCAAGTGAGGGAGCCTGAATTGCAATTTCTTTGCAATTAAAGGACAAAATAGCCAATACTTGTAGGGGATAGTTTGCTGAATACAAAACAAAGCAGCGCGGCTATCAGAGACCTGCAGGGTGACAGCTTTAAATGTTTCATGTTATCATAAGCTGAAGAAAACGGGATGCAGTTTTGATTCAATTATGGTTGTGTATGTTCTCCCACTATGAGAAATAATGGAGGCTGTTGAATTTAAATTGGATGTTTCAGACATGGGGTGAGTTACAGTATATCTTTGCATAAAAATATATCCACCCACGAAGCAGCGATCAACTCGTGCTGAAGAGTGGCATTTAATCTTGACAGCAGAGGTATTCCACCGTCGCTTTGATGAGTCCTGATGCTACAGTGGGAAAGTAGCGGCGATGTTCTCATGTTGTTGACATCCTCTGTCTGCAGCTGTGGTGACAACTGACATTTACATTTCTGTCATAGCCATGGAGCTCAGGTCTTCAAGTTTATATGAAAACTATCGCCCCTTGTCTATTTTATTGCCATAATTTATTGCCCTGCTCTGCAGTATAAAGTCAGTCAGGTTTATCTGCAGTGCATGCCTTTTTCACTTGCATAGGATCACACAGTAGTATAGCAGTTTAATAGGCTACTGTATCAAGTCGTTATGTCACATCACATGTGACACAGCCCATCACATGTTACAACTGTGCACCTGTTTTAACTACAAACACACACCCAAACATAACGTAACATGCTACACTACACAAAAGAACATGCAATGTTTCTGTGTCATTGATGTGTGCGATCACACTCTCATCAGTGGTTTTAACTGAAGTTGTGTTGTAGCTTATGAGGAAACTCCTTTTATATCTAAAAGCAATTCTTCTGCACTGAATAGAAAATGTAAAATGTATGACAATACAACTCTGACAGTGTGTGTTTGGGAGCCTTCTTTTTTCAAGCCAGAAAATAAATGGAATGTGTGTGCGTTTTTTTTTTGTTTGTTTGTTTTTTAGGCAAAAAAAAAAAGGCAGAGTGTAGTTAAAGATTTCCTTTTCATGGCTTTTTCAAGCCTAATGTGACGTTAGGCTTAAAAAAGGCAAAAAAACATTTCATTCATAACAGAACAAGGGAATAAGAGCGCTTTGACAGTTACTGTGCAATAAAGTCTGGCCCTATATAATTAATGTGTTTTCTCTTACATACAAACCCAAATTACTGTATGTCACATTAGAACTTGAAATTTAATCACTTGAGCAAATTTACAAGAGAAATGTCATATCACACCGTAGCCTGGAGGTAAGTCAGTTCTCTGACGCACCGACCTCTGTTGTCAGCTGGAGTTCTTTCATCAAGGTTTTAGTTGAGTAGATTTTGCTGTATCTTCTGATCATGGCGTGCTGATTAGACTTAATGAGACTTAAAGACTCCAGGCGAGATTCTTGAATTACCCTCAGCAAGTCTCCCTTTTGAAAAAAACTTTAGAAAGGGCTCATACCTGAGAAATACCTGAGAAGTGGCCTCACAGACCTTGAGCATTTAAATGAATCTATATTTGTATCCAGTGTGTAATAATGTAATGTCTTATTTATGCAGATACATAGCATTTTTAACATGTCCCACGACGTGCCTTTATATTTCTGTTCATAATTTTCTATTAACTACCTGGGTGGAGAGAAGTCTTTTATACTCATCCTTAGACATGACAGTCAGAGGAACAAAATGTTCTTAAACTGAAATTAGAATGAGAAATAACAAAGAGATCATGTGAGGAACTGATAACCCAGGCCCAGTCACAAAGGCCTGAGATTCTCCTAATGTTGATAGGATGTCAGGCTGCATTTGTCCTGGTGACGATTTCAGTTGATTGAAGTATTTACATTCAGACAGACTCATAGGTGACCTTTCATTCAGCAACAAGTCTTTGCTGTGTCTTCAGCGTCACGCTTCAACTTTTCAGAGCAACTTCCTCCGAAGTGCTCACTTGAGAGCGTGCCCTTCACTTTCTATCGGAGTTAATGTCTTTACTTTCAAGCAGCTCGTCTCTTCACCCTCCTGCGTGACCTCATTCAATCACTCCTCCTTTCCCACGGAATTATTGCTCCTTCTTTTGATTTGTTATTTCCTTCGTGTACTTGACGAAGCTGAATCCAGTTGACGAAATAAATCAAGCTAAGTGAATGCTGCAGGAGTTGTCTCCAGTGCAGGTTCACTATTTTTGAAATGAGCAAACCACTGTGAAGCATGCAGCCATCTGCCAAGCGTGTGAGGAGGCAGCTGAAACAGCTACTGGAGTGTCCCACGGTTCCCCGAGGAGTCCTCAGAGCTGTGCTGTGGAGTCCTGTATCACAGGATGTAGAGATGATGATTGTGTGAGAGGGTGTTTATCACACCATCACACTTGGTGTTCTTCTACTCATCTCTCTCTTCCTCCTCCTTTCTTACTGTTTCCCTCAGTCTCTCTTTAAACTGTCACTCCATCCATCTACTCCAGTCACCTGTTCTCTCTTCTGGTCCTCCTCTTCTCCCTTTCTCCTCTGTCCTTTGAGCATCCATCTCATCATTCCTTCAGCTTTATGTCTTTTACCTGTCTCCTGTTCCTCCTCCTGCTCATTGTTTTTGGCAGAGTTGTAAACACTCCTGTTTATGCCTCTGCATTTACATTCTCTCGCCCTCTCTGAGTTTTATGGCTTGACGATCTCCACTTCAACTCAAATGAGTGACAGTGCTTCTCCCTCTCATGTTAACACTCAGCCCCTTGTTGCCGCAAGCACTGGCTTCTTGTACTGGCTGCAGTGCACATTCACAATGCAGCAGTCCGCTCCAGTCTGAGCAGAGACGTAAGCTGTCTGAATATTGTTTTCTTTTTAAATATATACATAACTGAAAATGCAGGAGGCATCTTGGCACCATCTAAAAATGAACAGGCACAGGATTTACTACTATATGATTAAACCTTTATGCTGCTGCCAGCCATTTCCCAAAGCATGTAACTATCTTTTAACTTTTGTAGTATATTTTGCAGAATTTCATGTTTTCTCGCAATGAAATGTTGAGTTGATACACCCAACTAAAAATATGGTCTTTGGCTGGCTGTATACATCCACATTTATGGCTTCATATGAGTTGTCATTTCCTTTTTGCTTGTTATGTTTTATCTTGAGACTATTTGCGGGCAAAAATATACACTCCTGTGTAGCTCCTTGTTGGATCAGCTGACAGGCAAGGTGTGCTCATGCCTCATGTGGCACAACAAGACATTGAAGGTGTGAGGGAGGGAGTGAAATAATGTGTATGGAAAACTTTCTGATAAAAATTAGAACAAATATTTTTGTTTTCTAGCTCAATAACACTATGACTAATTGCAGTCTTCAAGGCAGATAAAGGTAATACATGGGTTAGCTTTGACGCTGAGACAAACAGCACACAAATCAATATCAATATGTTTTTTTTTCTGTGTCAACAGTGGCACCTGTCATGAACCTGATGGTCCGAGGGGTGACTGATCGCACTATTGACCTGGAGTGGGAGGGCTCACCTCGGTTGACAGATTTCCTGGTGACCTACACACCAAGCAGCCCAGGAGGTAAGCACAGAGCTAGGAAGGCTGTAATTTAGCTTTCATTTGGTTGACAGCTTTTCTGCATTTTTCTGAATGCACCCATGTATCCGTGTATCTTTGTGTCTGTCTCTGTGGCAGGTGTGCAACTAGAGATAAGGATTCCAGGCAATACCACATCCTGCACTATCACAGGCCTGGAAGCCGGCATGGAGTACAACATCAACGTGTTCGCCGTCATCAACAACAGCATCAGCGTCCCTGACAGCATCACTGTTTGGACCTGTAAGTGCAGTCTTGTGTGTTGTTTTGACAAAGTGTTCATCTGCAGTCATGTTTGGTCCATTACCAAAGAAATAATAAATTAATACCCCAGTTTACTGTCTCACACAGAATCAACCATGCATTTTATGCATGCACAAAGTAATCCATGTGGAAGCACACACACCCTGTCTCTCACTTCTTTATCTTTTCTTTTTTTGTGAAATCCTCCCAGAGATGGTTCTCAGTGTCAATAAAGTGTGAACACCACCTGCTCCCCTGTGCCAACTGGTTGTGATTCCTACCTGTAACACCTGCTTGGTGTCACTCACACTCTTGTACAGTCTCACACACACAAATAGGAACGCCCTTTGAACATGTTTCCTTCTAGCTGGTGTTCATGCCAGATCTGTGGACCTCACTGAAAAACATACCAGTTGCTTCTGTTACTCATCGCAGACTCATGCAAAATCTCCCTGCCTCCAACCAAGAATGGCCTATTTGCAATCACCAGGAAAATTATGTCATCTCATATAAAGCAGGCAGATATACAGGGTGATAGACTTTGAAAGTACAGTCTTTGCTGGTAGAATTATCCTCCATTTCACAGATAAGTGAATTTAATTTCCACAATGGCAGGAATTGGAGTAATAAAGACAATTTAGGGCATTTAAGTTTTATGCAACCATTCATCAGTGAGGATATGATTTGTTGGCTTGTCTTTGCTGAACTTAATTATAAAATGTAATATTTGATTATCTGAAAGATTTGTGGGGAATCAGCTGCCTGTGAAGAAAGTCATTTTTGCATTTTGTTAGATCAGAGTATGAGCAATGGCTATTAACAAAGAAATCAATATTTCTCGATTTATATATGGGAGCTTCAGGAAATATTCAGTGCCCTTCATTTTGTGCAGACCTAAATGTGTTGTAGCTTTAATTTTAAATAGACACGACTGCCTTGTAACGAGAGAGTTCAGTTTTTGATTTCCAATTAAATTTAATAATATATCATTTCATTTTTTTCATTATCGATGGGCAATTTTATTAACTGAAAATTAAATCTTAAACACAGAGTATGAAGAGCTCTAAAAACTAAATCATTGCATGTATGAACTGAAAAGAGTCTTTGGTCTTTGGTGTTATTAGGCCAGTGCTCATAATAAAAATGACCAAAAAAAAAAAAAAAGGTACAAACACTAAGCATTGCACAGTTTCACTTAAAATGATAAAGTTGATACAGACAGAGGCGAAAGAACAGTAACGCAAATTTAAAAGAGAAAGGTTGAGCATCCCACACCATCAGCATTAAATAGAGTAGTGATTTATGTGCTGTGTCGGTCACTGAAGAACAATAATACGTCTCTGGCTACTTCTCCAGATCTCTCCAATCCGGACGGTTTAGTCTTCAAATCCATCACAGAGACGTCAGTGGAGGTCCAGTGGCAACCATTCTACTATTCTTTCGATGGATGGGAGATCAGCTTCATCCCTAAGGTAGAGTAAAGCTGCGTGAACGCTGAGTGTATGTGTTCACTGTCAGCCTCAATGTAAGACTGCAGAGTGCACGGCGAGTATGTTTGGAAGAAGGTGGGGGTGTGGGAGCTAACCAAACAAGACTGTTTTTTTAAGCTTTTAATGAGCCATCAGCAAATGACAGATTTGCCTGATGCCCCACACACAACTGCAGAGCTTTTCCATTTTGCTTGTTGAGCAAACCAAATATTCTTGATTGAAAAGAATTATTTTAAAATCTCACTAATGCTAATCTCTAAATGACTTTCTGAATTTCTGTGCAGAAACAGGAGGGAAAAATAACTGGATGGATTTAGGTTTTCTTGGGGGCCCATACCAAATTAGACAAGCGGATTGTCTTAAGCTTATTGGCTATTAGATGGATGAGCCATTAAACCCTTTTCCAGAATAACCCTTGGAAAAGCCATAGCAGGGCCAGGTTGAAAGCCAGAAAGCAAAAAGCTTTCTCTTTCTAATTCCCGCTGTAAACTCAGGTACTCCGTGCACTCTAATCTCATGCCCTCTCACAGTAATTGGTTTTCTCCTTTAAGGTGTTCTCAGGGGGGGATATCCTTTGCTCCGGCCAGACTCAAAGCATTAAATCTGATGTTAAGATGCTTTTTTGTGTTTATTTCAAGTTGTTGTGAGGATGTTGCCACTGAGTGAAAAAAGCAGCAAGTCTCCTGGTTTCATTTGATTGCTTTTATGCGTCCTTTCTTCTCTCTTTCTGTTCAATTGTACATGTCTCACTAGTGTCCCTCTTCTTCTAGTGCCTGCCCCCCTCCACCTTGATAATCTCTTGTTTTTACCTTCCATCCACCATACCTTTCTGATCTCCAAGCCTTTCCTCTCTACCCCAAAAGGTATCTTTCTCTCCACTCTTTCTCCTTCACCTCTCCCTTCCATTCTCTCGTCCTTTCTGTATACGTTCCTCCCCCTACAGTATCTTGCTTTCCCTCTCTCACTACAGCCACAGGGGAAATCATATTATGGGTTGGCAGTCCCGCCCCCTGTGGATCTAATCCAGCAATGGGGATTGTGAATTTTGACAATCTTGTAATGGAAGTAGGCATGAAAGCTTGGGCCTGTGCGAACAAACACAGACCTCACTACCCTGTATAAAGGAAACCGAGAAAGTGAAAGATGGAGGGTGGGTGAGCGTCAAGACCCACCATTAACACTATTAGAGACAGCTATGGTAAATATCTGACATTCCAATAAAATACCATGCTGCCAGTGTTTCTGTAACACTGCATCTAATATTCCATATAGTTGGCTTTTTAAATGACCTGATGAAGCTGTAAAATGGTACCACTAATAATAGAACTGTATTATTATTTTACTAGTCATATGAAATTAGTAGTTGTTATGTACATATATACAGTCATATATATGGTCATAAGGATAATGATTAATAGGACACAGGGGTCTTTGACTTTATCCTTCAGGCTCCCTCTTGTAAAACAAGTGCTGATTGTTAAAGAAGCTTCTTTTGAAATTAAATCCGTACACACAGAAACACATGATTAGAGATTCCCTGAAGCATCTTGGCATTATTATTCGTTTTAATAGTCAACCAACATGGTCAAAGCACTAAGTTCAGGACACATGATGAGGCGGTGCAAGTGTGCAGTATTATCTCTGCAGAAAACATTTTGTCCATAAATGATGTCTACATGAATGACGTTAATCCGTGCCTGTGGCTATAACACTGCTCACTTTGCACTTTGTGCCTCAATCCTTCACTCCTGGGAAGAAAAGGCTGCACCTGGCAGCTTGTATGAACAATGAAAAATGATCTTTTTTGCTCGTTTGAGAATCTGAAGCTGCAACACGTACTATACATGATGTGAATAAGCTACATGGGCTCTCTGTGCATACATATGCATATACATTAGTCCATATACAGGTTTACAATATTGACATAGAAAACTTGTTAATTTAAAGGGGAAGTTCATGTTCAAGTTCATTGGTGTTGTTGGAGTTGTGGCATGGTGGATCTCGAGCTGGCCAACAGTTGCTGCTTCGTGCTTCAACATTGTATTTTTTATTTAATTTTTTTATGTATTTATTTATTTATTTTTAACTTTTTATTCTTATTTTTCATGCATCTCTCCAATTCTATGTTGTTGAGCTGTTTCTTGTCCTTGGTCTTTGTCTTGGGTCTTGTTCTTTGGTTTGTGGTATTTGTCCATTATTTGAAAGTATCAATAAACAGATTGTGGGGAAAAACAAAAAACAAAAAGCAAAAAAATAGAAACAATGTCACTGGATGATCCACTGACTATACTGTCAACATTTCTTTTCTAATCATAAATATGTTCTACATTATGGAAAACTGATTAAAAGCCTGTGGGACAGAAAACACATAATTTTGTATTTAAACGCATTATGGCATAAAGTACAAGATTGTGTTTTACAATTTTTTAAATAAACAGACATTGAACAGACATGAAAATTATGTCTGACATACTAAATGACCTTGATGAGTAAGCTAAAAATTTGATTTGGCAGCCAAACAGTTCCTCAGTCTTGACACACCTTAAAGCACAATAAAATCTCTCGTCACATTTCAACTTGTCAGCAGAGATAATGATGACTAATTATGGGCAAACTGACACAGGGGATGGGAGTGAGATACACCATTAGGTGATTCATTTTCTATCATTTAGCATTGCTTGCATTTATTGAGATTGAGCACAACTTGTTATTGGGACATTACCATGGTGTGTTCCTGCCCACCCTGGTAATTTAGTTGAGATGATTAAATGGATTACATCTCTAATTACAGTTTTGATTCTGGAAAGCAGCAAGCAGTTATATATTCTCCTCTAATACGAGCCTTCATAGCACTGGCTTTTGGGGGTCTTGGAGCAGCAGTAGGTGTAACATCTGTCTGACGACAGAAAGTGCATGTGCAACACTGGGTCTGTGAGAACAGCTGGGAATAGCAGGAACTCCATATGGATGAGTGACAGGCCACTGGAAATGTACAGAGTGCTGCCTTTGCAGAACAGGGCCTGAGAAATATCACTGTGGCACACATATTCATTTTTTTATTGCCCAATACAGCTTGGGAATCTAATGTGCTCAGCTCGAGAAGTTCACATAAAAGTCAAAAGAAAAGGTCTCAGTGTGCAGCGGTTTTACTGCATAAAATTCGGCAGCTTGAGTCATTGTTTATGTCTTACTGGTGATCATAGCCTTTTATCTGCCAGATTCCTTATCTCTACTGAGAAAAGAGGGTTGTGCCACATTGACATTTACTCAAAATATGCAAACAATGAGCAACAGAGTTCCAGTCTCTTTTCATCACATCGCCTCTGTTTGTGTTTTTTCCCCAGGACAATGATGGAGGGATGACTGCACAGCTGCCCAGCACCATCACTTCCTTTGTGCAGACCGGTCTGAGACCAGGGGAAGAGTATACTGTTAACTTGGTGGCGCTCCGAGACCAAGGTCGAAGTCAGCCAGTCACCACTACAGTCACAACATGTATGTATGAATGAAAACCGCTCATTCTGATTCTGAAAGAGTAAAGATAAATCTTTACATATGGATATGATGTGAAACCCCTGGGTGGAGCTTGAATGGGTACAATACAAGTTTGTTGGCAGAGATGGAGCTAATCTCACACATTACTATTATTGCACCTCCAAAATATAACATTTATCACTTGGATTAACTTCTTTTTTTGGTTCAGTGGAATTGCTGTTAGTTCAAGATGCTCTGTGCGTTTGACTTCCTTTGACAAACCATAGAAAGACTGCAGTGCACGCTGTGGAAATGCTGAGATAAAACAGAGCGGAGAGGGAGTATGTGGAAATTGGGGGTCAGCCTTAGCCAGGCCAGACCACCAACTGTAACATAGCCACAGTAGAAGTAGTGCTGCTTAGACAGCATATGTCTTTTACTGTGATTATGATTGGTGGCCCTTGCAGCAACATTTGCAAGTAGACATCTCTCAATGCTAATGTTGTCTGTGTAGTAAAAGCCAAACTCACAAATAGCTCTTTTTCCAGAGAACTGGTTTCCCAAAGTCCCATTTTGTTAATCAGACAATTAGATTTAACGGGGTCCCAGTCCAACACGATTTTCTGTTACATTTATATTTTTCCCACAAGTGAATTTTGTTTTTGCACAGCTTGAAGAGGGGCGTCATATACTCATGCACCATTCAGGAATCTAATATCTTCAAAATGTTTTTTAACCAAAAAAGTTGATTTTATATTCATAAGAAAGTTTGAAAAATTATTCTTTGATAGTGTTTTAGTTTATGTGAAGGTGACATTTTAAAATAAAAAAACTTGTTTTCTCCAAGTAACAGCCCCCCAAAATTACTATCATAACAGAGAAAAACAGTATGTTCTGATATTTGATTAGACAAAACGTAAATGTTTGGCATTTTTTTCTTGATAAATTATTTTAAATGATTAATTTATTCTAAGTGTCAACAACTATCAGTTGGTCAGTTAAATGTTCCCTGCACACTGTGACACACACCCACAGTACACACCTGGATAAATATCCTGGCAGAGGCAGGGAGTGTTACCTTGACATATTTGTTGTTCTGCCACCATTTATGTCCCTGATGTAACCCTCATTGAGATATTACCCTTCCCCTCACCCAGTCCTCACCCAGCTGACAAGACTTAGACAGCTGTAATAGATCCAATTCAAACCTCGTCCATAACAATTCAAACTCTGATGTCTGCAGTCAAAACACCATCAATTCCCTGTCAAGTCTTTGTTCTTTTCGTGGGTTGTAATTAAGTATCGATTAATAATTCATGGCACACTCTCATTAATTTTTCATGGTGGCCTACTGCAGGACACCTTATTGGATAAAGAAAGAGGAAAAGACAAATCTGAAGTTACTCAATTATTTACAACAAAGATTTATCCTTCCTCGGAGACGGAGGGAAAGTATGATGAAGGATATGGAGGAAAAACCACAGGGAGACAACAGTTGATGTGGGAGCTGGTTTTCAGCAACTGTCTTCCTCAGGATGTTTTCTAGGACGAGACCCAAGGGGCCAATTTCTAATACATCAAGGATCAGGGTGGACCTGCAGTATGTCAAACCTGAGTCTGGGACTTATTTAGATCTCAAAAGCTTAAAGAAATACTTTAAAGGAACACAGTGGTCCTGTGCTGCACAGTGTGAATTATGCCGTTCACATGAGTTCCCCCTGGGGCTGACAGCAGAATAGTTGTGCTATCACAGAGCGGTGTGCTGTGCTTTCTTTTTAAAACATTCATTTTGAACTAAGTACTGTGTCATCTGCTATTTTGGTTGTTTCCTCCCCATTTAGTGATGTTTGTCACCTTATTTATACTTGTTTTGAGAATTATTCAAATCAGCTGCCATAAACTGTGCATAAATGCCATTTAAGTTGTATCTCTGAACCCTGTTTAACTACTGTGGGATTCCTTAAGAAAAGTGTTGAAAATGAAAGCATCTGCCTTTTCCCAGGCATCTGCTTCAGCAAGAGATGTCAAAACATAGCTTTTGTAGGAGGAAGTAATTAACAGGTTAATGAAATAGAGTGCTAATTATCACGTTCTCTAACACCCCATTGGTTTGACAGGAATTTCTACAAATTGGTACTGGTGCTGTAACAGTACTGATACTTGAAAAATGAGAACTCGTGATGAACATGTTTAGTGAATCCCCTTTGTGACAAACATTGTGAAGTAGCTTTTTCTCATGACCCATGATGTGTTTTCAGCTCTTCATACCTCATAAGTGTTGTTTTCTAGCAATTGGCTTGGAGGAGACTCTAATCATCCCTTGTGGTTTACACCTTGCACAGATAAAGCCCCCTGCCTCAGCGTGTGTCAGGTCTGAGTTTTACATGCTTGGCTGTCTGAGAACACCTTCTGATAACAAACCTACAGCGCTGCTGCAGGAAGCTCCAACATGAACTTCCATCCTTTCATTTACAGTTTCTTGTTTTTGCCTCCCTGTGAATATTGACTGAAATGTGTTCAAACCAAAGTTTGGCATCGAAATTACTCTTTGATTTAGTTTTATTTAATTATAATTTCTCCAAGACTGTGTATTATTCACACCAAGCTCTTTTACCTCAGCTTTGATAAGTTAATAAATGTAGGAAAATTATTTGATCAATTGTTTTTAAGCCAAACTTTGCCTTTACCCTCTCTGATTGGATGATTAACTTGTGCCTATTCTAATCTTATATTCTTATGAATCATAAGCATATTAATTCTTGTTTTTACTTCTTTTTTTTACTAAATCAATAGTTTTGGATGAGAAACGTTGTTCGTACCAAACAGATTCTAAAGTTGAGAGGTCATGAAATTTGTAATCTTCTTACCTGTGTGGGGTCATAAATAGATGCTGCATTATTTTAGGGGTCACACACCAAAATTAGCTACATGACTTGTGTGACTAATGATGTAGGTTTTGGGTTGTTTTGGTTGGACAAACCAAACAATTTAATGACATCTACCTGCACCAGAAATCACCATAATCTTTCTTCACTATTTTCATATTTTAGTATTTTAACAAAAATGTAAGTAATAAAATGTCAAACAATTCACAGCCCTTCTCAACAAATAAGGCAGCAATAGATGACAAGGTTGACAAAGTGATGACTCCCGAGTGACATGCTTTGTTCATAACAATAGCAAAGAGACACTCAATAATCATACATCTGTCTTTTAGTGATTGATGGTCCCACTCAGCTGATCGTGCGAGATGTGTCAGACACTGTGGCATTTGTGGAGTGGACACCACCGAGGGCAAAGATCGATCAGATTGTGTTGCGTTATGGGCTTGTTGGAGGTGAGGGGCCACGGACCACCTTCCGCCTCCAGCCCACACTCAGCCAGTATTCCCTGCAGGTGAGAGAGTCTGTGTGTGTGTGTGTGTGTGTGTGTTTGTACTCCTATCATTGTGAGGACAAGTGTGAATTTTAAACATTTGGAGTGAGGACCACTTTGAAAAGTGAGGACATGTAGGCCAGTCCTCACCATATTTTCATTGTTATGGCTTCTAAAGGCTGTTTTTATGCTTTTCTCCAAGTTTCAGTGTGGTCGTCAGAAAGATGCCAATATGGGAAAAATGTGTGGAAAAACTTATTCTGTGTGTATTTCTTGGATGCACACACTTTTTGCTATGCTAGCATGCTAGGCTTGCAGGTCTCAGCTTCTTATTCCCTGTGGTAGAAACTTTGTCGAATAACCATAACAATTACGATTGTATTGTATTGTATTGTAAACTGGACTCATTATCGTATATCTCACCAAACTAAGAATAAGTCAGTCAGGGTTCAGGGCCTAAGAGGCGGGAGGGAATTGGGCCCGGATCTGGTCCCGGTCCCGATCCCGATCCCGGTTCCGGTTCCGGTCCCGGTCCAGGTCCCTATTCCGATTCCGGTCCCGATCCCGGTTCCGGTCCCGGTCCCGGTTCCGTTCGGGTTCTGGTCCCGGTTCGGGCTCCGGTTCGGGTTCCAGTCATCATCCCGCTTCCAGTACGGTCCCAGCTCCAGTGGTCCTGGTACTTATCCCATTCCTATCACAGAAAACCATAGACAGGACCATGGGTCTGGGACTGTGCCCGC
>OMNW01029212.1:5088-16895 GCA_900303245.1 Selene dorsalis | reverse complement strand
AGACAAAGCCACTGTGAAGTTTTTATGATTCTTTATGGAGAAGTTACGACGTTTCACAAAGAGATTATCATTATGAGTGAACCTTTAGAGGTGATGAAGGTTTCCAGACTTATCATGCTCATGCCTCTAATCTGCCACAGTGTTTTACAATTTCTGTGTGTGCTCTGAATGCAGCATGACCGCCACACTCGCTTGTCCCCTCCTATGTCTTTCAGCCCGTATTACTCTCTCTCTTTCAAAATCTCAAGGTTTTCATCGTCAGCCACATCTTTTGTGTGTGTGTGTTTGTGTGTGTGTGTGTGTGTGTGTGTAGAGGCAGTATTTTTGCACTTTCAAGAACAGCACACGAATACACTAAAGTGGGTTAAAGTGGGGTGAATTTACAGGAAGCTTCAAGCCATCACGTTGCTGCATCTCTTTTGTATCCCTTTATGTTTCACCTTCTCCCTGACTCTCTTTTCTTCTCTGCTGTAACCTTTTCTGGTGAGAAAATGCCATGTCAATAAAAGCTTTTTAACATGAGGAAAAATCAATGTGTACAGATTGCACCTTTCTTCCAGTTTCCACTGAACAAATGACTGATTCTACTTATGTGCACTGGTTGCTCAGGAAAAACATTGTCTCAATTATTGTGTTTTTACATCTTCATAGTGAATTTGAGATGAAACCCCCCCCCCATATTTTGTTTTTGTATGACTTGATATTAACACTATATTTTCTAAGTACTTTATTGGTTGCACCATCACACACCATCAACTTTTATTGTCCTGAAAGGAAAAGCAAGCTTGAAGGCAGGGTTGCAATAAAAATGCACAATAAAAATGCATCATACAAACAATAAAAACACAATAAAAATACATTAACGTAACAGCTCAATAAGATGCAAGATAAATAGGTCCAACATATACCCACAGCAGCTGTTAAGACCACACAGTCCATCTCTCCTTGCAAGACTCAACACAAAAGTCTTTATTGCTCATAAAAAACTGTCTGCAACATTTCCACTTCATATCAGAGTACAAATTCAGCCTCATGTCTGAGGATAAAATTACTAGAACAAGGTTACATTGCTCAGGGATTATAATCTTCTCCTTCCCCATATAGCCTATGTGACTTCCACTGAGTTGCATTTTTGGGGTTATGTTTTGTTTGAACCAATCACAAGTGAGTGACTCGCCCATCATGACAAAATCATTTTCAGTTAACACAGAAGCTGAAGTGGCGGTTGTCAGGAGCAACTGATATGTGTCATAACAATCCCAGATACATGTCAGTTTAAGAGTTGTCATGTTGGTGTCATGATGTCCCCAGCTCAAGCCTGACTGGGTCTGTTGTGTGTCATTCCCTGTCATCTCTCTGCTGTCAAAAAAAAAAGTCAAAAAAAATGACTGAGATAACAATATGAGAAGACGACGTCCAAGTTCTAACAGTGTCTCTCAGTCTTTGTCTCATTTTTCTGAACAGTCTTAACATTAACATACAACAGTTTCATGGTTCAAAATGATAATGATAATCAAAACTCTATTGCATGTTTGCTAATTATTGTATGTATGTATCGTTTACCAATAACTTTTTCAGATGTACACACGTCATAGTTATTTATAGTATATATGTATGTATGACAGATTTTGATGATTGAATCGACCAATTTGCACCAAATAATGTTTATAAGCTCATAAGTGAGACATATACAAGTGATTTTTGTGCAGATTTGTAGAGAATTGTAACTTACTCTTGTGCACATATGTCTCACAACAATGCAATTTGGTTAAATTAATGAGAAATTCTGATCTTTTATGGATGACAAACTCACTGATCGGAAATTTGAGCTTTACGTTTGGAAAATGTTTCTCTCATTTGAAAACTGAGTTGTGTATTACGCCCACTAAGCAAACAGTTTCCTCCACTGATAAAAAACAGCTGGCTGAGGGGACAACACTAGAATTTGCTGAACACTGAAGAAATCTGAAAAAGCATGAAACTGGGTTAATGGTAAACACCTGAGCCAGTAGCATTAGTGGATACAGACCTTGAGATGCAGCTGAAAGTTATTAAACCAAGCATGTCAAACCGATTCCACAAAGGGACACGGCTGCAGGTTTTTGTTCCAACCAAGCAGCAGCACACCAGACGGGACTCATTAAGTCAACTGATCTCAGTCTTCAGACAGTTCATCGGTCAAACCGTATGCTCTTGTTTGGTTGGAACAAAAACCTGCAGCCACACCAGTCCTTTGTGGAATACTTATGACGTCCTCTGAGGAGAGATGATGTTGTTACAGTCTGTTAAAGTTTAGGTTTGCTCTAATTGAGTTAAATGATGTTTAATGAGTCTTAAGTTTGTCTAAGTTACTGGGTAGACTAAAAACCTTTTACGGTGTGCTTTAGCATTTTAAGTGAATTTTGTGTTGAGCTTCAAAATGTTTCTGTAGCATCTTGTGGTGGTTTGCACTCAAATTCGTCTACAGCCTATAATAAGTCATCGTTAGTGAGTTAAGATGATCTACACTGTGTGCTTTGCCTTTTGGTTTTGCAGAGGAATTTGTGTGAGAGTGTGTGTGTGTACATGCATTATTTGTGCCATGATGACCCTGCTATTTATAGTGCTCTTCAAGCACGAGCAGTGAGAGCTAACTAACATTTCCCTGCATGGTTTTCAAATTGTGTGGTATTTCTAGAGCTGACTATTCTTGCTCACGTTTTGTAGCTCTGCTTGTGCAACAAGAAAAAAAATACAAGCGAGCACAGCTCCTCATGCATGAGGGCAATTTCTATTTTAAGGATTTTATTTTAAGAAAGTGCTATTCATTAGTTCTCCAGAAATAGAGTAAACATAGCTTGGGCTGGTAGATCTGACATCCCAGCGACACTGGCAGATTTTTCTGTGATGTTCAGTGTTGTTCTTCAGATAAAAGAAATATCCTCTATTCAGCTGTGGCAGGTTATTTCTACATTGTTAATTTAATAGTTTGTGGCATTGATAATGATTATTATACATCAGTGAGAACGTTCAAGCCATTACAGTTTGATTAACATTTTATCACCAATCTCCAGACTCACACACACACGTATCCTAAATGCTCTCCTCTGTCGTCCCTCTATTTCATTCACTCTCTCACCCTCTCGATAACTCCCATGAATGCTAAAAGCTCCCTTGTGCTAAAATATGAAGTACTTAGGGCCAGTTACCAGTTGATAAGCTGCAGTGTCAGCGTCCTCTAAATGCCCCCCCTCCAGTAATTATCCCACCTACTGCTGATTAATGCTTAGTTACTCTGTCCAACAAGGCCTCCTGCCTGTTACTTCTCTGCTTCTCATCATTAGCACAACCTCCATCCACTCATTCTTATTCTAAACCTGTTTCATCCTACCTCGTTCCTTTTATCCTGCAATTAACAATGAACCCTCTTTTGGCTGAATGCAGATAGACCACCATCCACGGTTTAAAAGCTTTTAAAAGAAAGTGACCTGCACAAGGGAACTGATTCAAAGTACATTTAAAAAACCCACGCTCAAACACACCCTTCTGACTGTGAGGCGTTCTGACTTTGCACTCGCCATCATTGCTGCTGCAGAGATTTGAGTGCAAATTCAGAAAGCACGGCTCCAGCATAACAGAGAAAACAGTGCAAACCTTCAAAAGCCTCAACTTACATTTGACTTTTCTTGTCTTGCAGCATGTCCTCATCTTGAAGAGTTACAGTAGATCAGTTATGTAGTGTCAGAGTACAAATTCTGTAATACTAAAACATCTACTATACCTACAAATTCTGAATCATATTGTTATATAAATAAATCATTCGGTATTGATTTCATTATTGATTCCTTCCAGGACTCTGCACTATTCTATTCTTTACATTTGATGTGACTTGAAAATAGGCATTGTTGCTCATTATTGGTATATGAATATAATTGTGTACTATATATTTTGTTGTTCTATCTTTGTTCACCTCTATTGTCTGTGTTTTTAGCTGCATATCTTCCTCTACTGAGCCTCAGAAAGGAATGTAAGTTTACTGAGAGTGTTTGATTTGTCCATCTTCTCAGAGGCTCACAGGACAGCATCACTTCATGACAACTTAAACAAACCTTGTTTTCTTTGCTATGTCCTCACCCACACATGTAAATAAACTAGCGCGTGCAGATCAATGTGCAGCTGACAAGCAGCCCTGTAAGAAGATCCCTACAGTCAGTTACAATAGTTAATTTAGGGGTCCACTCTCAGTGTTTTCTCCCACTCGGGCTCAAAGACAAGCATTTGAAATTATGCATGTACTAGCTCAAGTTTATTGGAAAGTTTCTGGAGGCTCACACTGCTTGTCTGCCAAGTGCAAAATCAGACCCAGTTTGAAAAACACCACAATTTTCCTCCAAGTGTTTTGATGGCCAGTGAAATTCCAGCAGTTTCATTTCATTTGATTGTGTGTCTAGGTTCCTCTCAGCCTGTCTTTTCTATTACTCTTCTGCTGCTTTCAGTTTCTGTTCGAGTCAGTGATTTCCTACATTTAGTCGTTTTGGTCTAGTGAGAATTTTTTCCTCCATATACAGATTGTCATTGGGAAAAAAAGAGACAGAAGCGTTCACTCTTTGTATCTGAAATGTCTGAAGACCTGTTCAAGACACTATTTTGCATTTTCAGATAGCTTTTTTGGGGTCCGATAGCAAAAATCCCTGCCTCCTGGGTTATGCAGGTGACAGCAGTGAAAGTAAGTGGAGGTAATCAAAGATGCACTCATAAGAGATGCTGAAAGTGCAGGGAAGGGCAATCTCCCCTTCCTGCGTCTTCTTCTTTTCTTTTTTTTCATCTCTGTAGCAAAAATGAAACACACAGGCATCACTTTCAACCACCAACACTAAGTGAAGAATTGATCCGGAATTGATCAGGTGTCGACTGTCGGACTAATTACTTGGAGATTGTGAATCATGGGCTGTGACTGAGTTGACATTCAGGTGCAGACAGAATTGTACTCTGTCTTAAAGCATGATTATGGTATTCATTGATCACCTTTTAATTCTATTCCTTCACCTCTCTCATTTGATTTCTGTGTCTGTCCAACACGTTCCCTCCCCGTGAGACTGTTGTCTCATAGGTTTATGGATCAATGGCCAGTGGTGGGGCGAGGGCTGGGGGGTAAGGTGACCTTCCTTCAGACAACCAATCCCAGAGCTTCCTGGATAGAGCCCTGTCTCATCCAAAGGCTAAAAATGCTTCACATGCACTATCTATTTCTTTCACACCATGTAGGAGCACATTGGACCAGGGAGCACTGGAGGAAAATTGAGGAGTTGATTTTAGATGGTTTGTCTAATTAGGGGGGAAAAACTGGTTTCCTCAATTGTTTTCACTGCAACCGCCTTCAGCACAAATTAGGTTTCTGTCTCCATTTCAAACCAAATAAATGTTAGGTTAAAGTCTGAGCTGAAGCATGTATCCATTATGGTTAAGGCTTGTGCAAGCATCCAGGCAATGATTGTAAATAAACAGAAAAACCACACAAACCACTGCGAACATCTGCTGACCAGAGAGAGGTGTTCAACACGGCAAAGGGAACTCAAGGCAAGCTAAAGTTGTACAGTTTAACAATGATATATTATACTCTATAGAGCGGTATAGTGTCTTTCGGCTTATTGCTTTGGTTTGACAGCTAAAGATAGGCCTGATTTATCAAATAACATCTATAAATATATATTATCACCGATAGGTTGTAACTCACTTCAGAACTGCATCTCAGGGGCAATGGTGGCAACATGTGTACCACATCTGGACCACATGAACTATGACTGACTTACTGTGGTTTCTTGTTGATAGTGAAGACAAAGGCTCTATAATCCACCTCCACTCACTGCAAACCTTCTGCACACTGACTGCACTCAGTCCCTTAAATGAATGTAAACAAACACAGTGGTTCTGTGGCAGTAGCCTCCTACTGATAACAGGGCAAGACAAACACTAACATAAGTTAAGTGGATGTAATTCTGTTTCTAACAATGTGCATAGCTCAGACTGTCCCTCCATAAAAAAACAGCTCCAGAGGTCGTTTGAACAGGAAGCTTTTTACTGCCCATAGTTATGTTTTATTATAAAGTGACTTCTAGCAGTCAGTCACGTGAAGCAGCATCAGTATTGTCAGCAAATGCACAACAGAAAATGTTCATGTTCAAGTCACACAGTGGTCATTATTATTTTGACAAATTATGAAAATAACCACAATGAAATCGTGTTCTGTAACTTTAACCACATGTTAATTATTGTAACTACTAAAGAAACAGTACAAATACAACACAAAGTTTTTTGTTTAGGTTTCAAACCTAACCTAATGTTTGCGATGGCATTATCACAACAACCGTTATTTATTTTTCCACAGTGATTTGTAACAGTTTATCTGTGGCACATCTCCTTGAAGGGGAGCTACATTCTCTAGCGGCTCCTACATGATCCTTCATATTACAGAATGGGAACAAATGACTGATCATTTAGGAGATTTATGGCCCAGGGTAACTGTGTATCAAAAATTTAATAAAATAATACAGTGGTGATCTAATCACCAAGAATGCAATGTGTCAAAAACTGAGGTGGTGGTGAACCTCATTGAAATCACTCAGGGCTCAACTATAATAATATATCATATAATGACAAGTTTCCTGTGTATACATAAAAGTTGTATTCACATTATTGTGGGAGATCAGTTTTTTCAACTGTTTGTGTTGTGTCTTGCTGTAGTTCTGTGCTGATGTCTGCAGCGTGCTGAGCAGAGGTGCATTGAATTTGACCCAAGCTGTGCTTACCTTTGTGGGCACAGCCAGTCACCGTTGACCCTTATATGAACTGAAAGACGGATGAAAATCTGACGACTGTTTCTGAAACTTCAGAGCTGGACAACTATATTTTGGCCAGTTATCAAGACTAAACAATATGGCGAGAGCAAAAACAGCTGCTTTGAGTCTGAAATACACTGATATAGTCTAACAGCATTGTAGCTAAGGTTGTGTTTAGCAAAAGTAAAGACATGGGGAGTCCTGGAGTGGTAAACACTGTGTTTACAGTTGGTGAAGCATTTGGCTGCTCAACAGCCACGTGTGTTCCTCAGGAGCTGGTAGAGACCATAACAGTGCTAAAAGGAGTGTATATTGCACTTAAAAGAATCAAGGTGCCAAGAAAAACATTTGGATGGGCAAAAAAAATATTCCTGCAGTTGTACGTCACTGCTGAGCCCCCTCTCTCACTGTATGAAATTGCCTCCTGAACAAGAGATTTACAATGTCTCTGACATCCCAATCAAGTTGTCCATCATCCTAAATATAAATGTTTCCCTTTATTCAGGGAGACTCTTGAATGTACCAGGGAAAAATCCCAGAGTCACTCACTGGCTTTTGGCACAGAGGTCTGATGTGTGTCAATTAATGTATGAAATTCTTGTTCATTTCTACTTTGCTTTAATTGATGTCTCAGTTTTTTTGACATTTGATAGAGAATGTTTCAAAGCTTTTAGGCCAATGTGCCACCTCAAATAATTTATCATGGTACTCGAGGGACTGTCAGTACCAGCACAGCAGCCTCTCCCTCTCACTACTTGTGACACTCTCTCTCTCATTTCTATGGGAGCGATGGGCTGTGATTGGCTTGTGGCTGCAGGGCAGAGTAAATTATTAAGGCCTGCTCTTTCTTTGGCCGTAAATGCTCACTCTCTCTCTTTCCATCTCTCTCCCTTGTGTTTTCTACTTCCTCTCCTCGCTCAACACTCTGCCCATTTAGGAGGAGGGCGAACAGCAAAAGAGGAAGGCACTGCAGCATGGAGGGGGGGAATAACACAGAGACAAATGTGGTTTCTAATCATGGACATAAATGGAGAAGGAATATCAGTAGGGATATTGGAGGGAGAGCAGTGGAGCATTACAGAAAAAGGGGGGTCTGTGCCTGGTAGTGACAGAGGAGATGGAAGATGAATTGCAAGCAAGCATTTTGCACCTGCCACCTGCCCAAGACCTGAGTAAACCCACACCTGCTTTTTACCTAAGAATAGAGGTTATTTTTGCAGTGTGTGCATCTGTGTGTGTGTGTGTGTGTGTGTACAGTATGAGGGACCAGTTTAGTGTTGCTGTCATTAGAGAGCTGTTAAACTGCCAAATGGGTGCAGCAGAGAGAGAGAGAGAGAGGAAAAGAGACAAATACTGACAGAGCCAGAGAGTAGAAAGAAAAAATAGAGTTGTTTTCAGTCCCATCAATAATGCAGGACGTGTATTATCTCCTGTTGTGTGCAGCTGCAAACTTCATGCCTCAGCGATTTGAACAGAGGCAAACAACCATGTGCATGTGTGCGCACACAAACACACCCACACCCACAGACAGGAGGATTAGTGATCGTTTGTGTCATTTTGCAGGCAGACATATAATTTATGTAAATATGGGATTCTCGCTGTGAGAAATACTGACTACAGAAAAGCAGTGGGTTGATTATTAGTGCGCTTTGTTTGTATTTATGAGTCTTTTGAATCAATCAAACAGCACCTCTGCACTACTGTTCCACAAAATGCTGCTCTGCCATCTTTTGTGCTAATGGGGGCTAGTTTAATTTCTCTTCTCCTCCTGTGTATGACTTTGCTCTTTAAAGCTGCTCTAACCACTATTTTATATAAACAGTGGATGGAATGGATTATTTGTCATATGAATGACATCACTGTACTGTATATGTACATATGTCCACAATATAAGCAAACAGAGCTTTACATTAACATAAACATAGGCTAGACATATGTCAGTATACATAATAGCTCCCAGAGGTTCCATGCACAATTTTTGTTTTATGTGGATATATATATGTCATATATAGAAAACTCAATATATGTACATGTACATGTATGTATTAGACTTGAGGCCAGGAAACTCCTTGTCTTATGGCATGGCATTAATATGACCAAAATAACAATTTAATGTTTTTTAATGTTTAGAAAATGGCAAACATTGTACAAAGGCTTAAAAGGAAAATTAAAAATGCATTTAGATTTAAAAGTCAAATGAAAAAAATATGTAAAAGCTACAAAGTTACCCCAAAAACTGTGGTTCAAAAGCTTTGTCTGAAGGTGGAGAGAGGGGCTGACAGTGAGGAGTAAACTGTTTCATAGTCTGGAAGCAGCAACGGCACTATCAGCTGGTGCAAATCCATCCACTGCTTTTGTAGAGAAGAATCTGGTATTTCAGATATTGATGAGAGTGAAGGAGACATTTCATGCTACAATTTTGACTGGCTGCAGTTGAGACAAAGAGGTTGCATATAGTTAACTATTTTAACATCTTAATTCAGGGCCATACTTTATATTTCAGGGTTTAGTATGCGATTGAACAGGCTTTTTATGCTGCATGGATATTATAGGCTGCCATTGTTCTGTTTGCTGTTGCTGGAGGGCGCAGGGTGATTTGTCAGGGCCGCATTATCTTATAACATCTGCTCATAAACTTCTGTTTGTCCAGCAGCAGTTTGAGTTTATGTCAGGTACGCACACCAAGGCCAAATGTCACGCCATGCCAGATCAATGGCTGCCTCTGGAAAAGACATATATGTGGGTGTGTAAGTGGTTGGGCAGGCGCCGATTTATCAAGTCTGTTGATTAAACTGGATGAAAGCCAGAAACTATAGCTGTGGCTGTGGCTGTGGCTGTTCCCATCATCATCATTGTCATCCTCCTCCTCCTCATGCTCTCGAGCTGTTAAACAGATGCACAGTTCGAAAAATGCACTTAAATTTGGCAGTTTGCATTTTCTCTCCTTGCCTTGTTGTTTGTTTCCTCTCTCCATCCTCATGAGCCATTAGAGAAACTAGAGTTGGCGTGTCAACACATAACCATTATGGTGTATATATGTGTGTGTGTGTGTGTGTGTGTGTGTACCCAGGTGATGTGCTTTAAGGCAAAAGCAGAGAAACTATTTTCTCTTCCCACAGCAACAGGCATGGATCAAAGTAATTGGACAGTTTGGTTCACACTTGGGCAGTACAAAGCCTAGTGTGCATATGAGTTAAGTGTGTGTATGTGTTTGTTATATGTGTACTTTCTGCCTCAGACCTAGTAGCAAAATATTTCCACATAATACAGACACACACGCGCATGCACACACACAGACACATATACACACACACACTCAATATCATCTTTCTTTCTCCACATTTATGTTGAATAAAACATGGCAGTAAAAGTGTGTCACAGTCTTGCTAAGTGAACTGGGAGCAGGATGGAAGGTTTCTGCTCTAGTATAAGATCAGATAGGTTGTGTGAGCATGTGTGTTTGTATCTATACGTGTGCATATGCATATAGCTCTCTCTGCCAGTGCAAGGCATACACAGATGTGGGCAGATTGGGTGTTATGATCCTCGCCCGTTCTGCTCCCATCTCCCACATCACAGGCTTTATTTCTCCTTCTGTCTGCCTCTGTCTCCATCAGTTTGTCTTTTTCTTCCTCCCACTCATTACAATCAACTGTATCTGGACTCAGAACTATTCTCTGCACACACAAGACACACATAATTAATGTTGACCTTTTCTCACAGAGCAGATCCATCTCTTAAGGGGGGCGGATAGAAAAGAAATGAAAGAACAAGGGTAATGGATGGAGGAGAAAGTGGTGGAGGAAATTAATAAATGTATGGTGGAGGTTATTACAGGAGGTGATCAAAAGATGAATAGAGAAGAAAGGAGACATTCAAGAAAGGGACGAGCCGCTCCACTGATCAGTGCGCTGAGGTGCTATTTGCTCTGATTGTTGCAGGATTGAATCCCCCCTCATGAACTTTACAAGGTACATTCTGCTCAATAATACACGTACGTGATGAAAAAATATATACAACTACAAGGCAGGGGAGGAGCAGCAAAGTGAGGAATTTAAATTTGCTGATGGACTGATGTTGAGTTTCTTTCATTCTTTCATCTCTCCTATCAGTTACCTCTTGGAAAACTGGGACAACAGAGTCCGTCTGGAGCTAAAACACACACAGAATGCAGATAGAGTTTAGCACACACACACATACACACACATACACATACACAGACCACAGAGAATAGTATCCTTGATGTGTGTGGTTCTGCTATTGACTGATGTGATGGAGGATAACACAGAAATTACCAGCTGAAGGTGGTCTGCATTTTATTCAGATTGGACACACACACACATAGGTTTGTATATGTATATTTCTGGGGACCCTGGTTGACAGAATGAATTCCCTGGTTTGTTCTGAAGAGAGGACAGCCCAAAATGTCCCCACTTTGCAAAAATGCCCTCACTGCTAACAACTCAAACTTGTCCTCACAAAAATAGTTGCACAAATGATCACACATATATTCAAACCTCTGCAAACCTCTGCCTGTCAAGCCTTCTTGGCACTATAAAATAAATTTTCTGTTGAGTACTATTGAATATTGTGCCTCCAGATCAATTTGATTGCAATCATGAACCCACACAGACACACACACACACACACACATAGACACACACTTTTCCTTCTTCTCAGTCATGTGACGGCAGAGCTGGCGTGTCAATGTGGAGAGGTAATTATTTGCTTGGCCAGTCTGAGCCTGCTCCGAGTCTCAAGGACGGACTTGCCTGCAGCTACAATACCAACCAACACTCAGATTACACAACAGAAATTGTATGTGTGCTTGTGTGTGTGTGTGTGTGTGTCTGTGTCTGTGTCTGTGTCTGTGTCTGTGTCTGTGTATGTGGTGTTTTGACCATGACTTCAATGAAAGTGCATCCTTGTGTTTGTGTTTTTATGTGTATGCATGCAGAATGTATAATGCACTATATGGTTCATACTTTTCTG